>PVJA010009925.1:17718-47021 GCA_004027025.1 Myocastor coypus
TTTTTTTTTTTTTTTTTTTTTTTTTTTTTTTTTTTTTTTTTTTTTTTTTTTTTTTTTTTTTTTTTTTTTTTTTTTTTTTTTTTTTTTTTTTTTTTTTTTTTTTTTTTTTTTTTTTTTTTTTTTTTTTTTTTTTTTTTTTTTTTTTTTTTTTTTTTTTTTTTTTTTTTTTTTTTTTTTTTTTTTTTTTTTTTTTAATGCAGGCTCTTGCTCTGCAGCTCAAATTCATAATGATCTTCCTGTCTCAGCTTCCACAGCACTGGACCTATAGGCATGCGCCAACATGCTCAGCTATTATTTATATTTTGTGCCTCACTGAAGAGATTAATCTTCATTCACACACTATACACATACACATTCATACACACAGACACACACACACACACACATACAGGGTATTCTTTTCAGATGTCTATCCCAAAGGGAATTTATGTGAATCTAGCTTTCTACTTCTAAAAGGAACTTAATTCAAAACATTGTTTTTTGGTTGTTTGTTTGGTTGGTTGGGATTTTTTGTTGTTGTTGTTGTTTTGTTTCGTTCATATTTTTTCCGTACTGAATTTTTTTTCTGTTAGAGTAGCAAAATTTATTGGCAAAAAGTAATAGGGAGTAGGAATGGCTCCTGAGAGACAAGATCTGAATGGTTTGCCCTTGATTTTTTTCTTTTACGAAGAGAAGAATTGACAATGTTCAATAAACTGAAAAATAATCAGAATCATATCAAATAATTGTCCTTCAATTTCTTTTCATTTCCCAAAATTATCTTGTGAAATTTTACTCAAACTTTTAGACTTTTGTATGAATTTTGGAACCAACTATTCAAGCTTTCTTTTCCCAAAACACTACTGGGACAGGAGCTGGGGAGATAACGCCATGACACAAGTGCCTGCCTGACCTGACAAGTGCAAGGTCGTGAGTCTGAACCCTATTCCCGCAACAACTACTGGAACAGTAAAGGTAATTGTATTAATATAATATTTTGGTTTTGAGGAGCTGAATATTTTCAATGTTGGATCTCAGATTTCTAAACAGACTGTTTTTCATTAACTGAATTCTTTGTTAATGGTTGTCAGCAATAATATACAGATATCTCTGTAGAGTTTAGTTTCTTCATTTAACATTTACAACACACTGATTATTATGTTATTTATCCATTCATTGTCTACTTATGAAATTAATGTTAGATAAAATATTAAGGCTTACTAATGAATATTTAGTGACTTAATGAAGCACATGCCTCTGGATGCAGGAATATTTTTGTTAATATTCTTCCAACATTTCACTGTCATTTTCAGTTTTGCTCTGTAAGTAGCTAAGACTCAGGGCAAACTACCTGGAACCAAATTCTTGCTCCTCCTTTTTACTAGACAATTGGTTTTGAGTAATTATTAAACATTATTCTTTATCTCAATGCCCTCACTCATAAAACCAAAGTACAAAATACTTAACTTGTAGAGTTACTGTGAGAAGTAAAAGAGTACATATATGGAAAGTGGATTTTGAAATATTAGTAATTTTATTTTTTTTATTTTATTAGTAATTTTATTTTTACATGTGTTTATTACTATAAGGTCTTGCAGAGCAACTCAACCTAAATATTTTCATACCTATCAATGATTTTATATATAATTTTTAAAAATACAATGTTTTCCATTTATTTTTCTATATAAAAATTCGTGGGACTGGAGGGATAGCGTGGCAGTCTAAGCACCTGCCTGGAAAGAGCAAGGACCCAGGTTCCATTTCTGATCCCCCATTTCATGCTATGCTGGCCCTGTGCAGGCCACCATAACAAGGCGTGGTAGTGCATGCCTGTAATCCTAGTGTTGGGGAGGGTGGGTGAGTCAGGAGAATAACTATGAGACTGACCTATGTAGCGAGACCCTGTACCAAGTAAATAAATAAATAAAACATTAAATAGTAATAATAAAAATAAAAATTAGTCATTTATTTCAGATATTTTCCTGGGTCATAATTTCAATTTATTTGCATATTGGTATGATTACAAGCTTACCCACTTTCGATGTGAATGATCTTTTTAATCTTTTCTTTTTTTTTTTTCTTTTTTTCTTTTTTTCGGTGATATCAGGGATCAAACTCAGGACCTTGTATTTGTCAGGTAAGCACTTTTTCCACTGAGCTATCTCCCCAGTCCCAATATAAGAATGATCTTTGACACTGAGTCCTATCTAAATTACATAAATATCATGGAAATAATGCAAATGCTGACTTCTTATAGCTAGGTAAACTTATAGAAAGTCATGAAATAAAAGTTTAAAGTAGATAGCTACCTTGCTAGTTTTTAATATATGAAATCAAAAGGACACAAATAAATACTAAGATCATAATACAAATAAAGATACACTTGCTCTTTCTTTTAGCCTATAAATAAAAAAGGTCTACATTGTAGTGTAGACTTCAGTACATTGTACTAAAAATGAATGCTTCATGGCACAAAGAATTAATTTATAGTCTAAGAAACACAGTAGAATTTCTTTCTATAGAAACTGTGGCATGTTGAAAAACTTTCAGACTGATCAGAGCCCCCATAGTAGATAGGGATGAAAGTATAATTATAGGTCTGGAAATCACATCTATAGGTTAATCATTCACTCTATGTTAGAAAATGAAACAAAACAAAACCGCCTCTCTGTAAGTTACGTTAATATATAGTATATATTTTATCATTGTTAGTAACAAATAATATTTTAAATATTTCTTTAAGTATCAGTAGCTAGATTTGAGATGAAGTATATTAAAATAGTTTGCTCTAAAGTTTTCTAGATTGTTCTCTTCTTAAATTGTACAATGAAGCAGAGATGCACATCCAAAATATTATAACAGATTAAGGCATTTGTATTTCTTTCAGTTCTTCAGATGAGCACTCTATACTCACAACAATCCTAAACTGACACTAATTCTATGATAATTTCTTTTTTTTTTTTTTTTTTTTTTTTTTGAGTTTTTGAGACAGGGTCTCGTTATGCAGTTGAGGCTGGCCTTGAGCTCACTTTTGTAGCTCAGGCTGGTCTCGAACTCGCACCGATCCTCCTGCCTCAGCCTCCCGAGTGCTGGGATTACAGGCATGCGCCACCACGTCCGGCTTCTATGATAATTTCTAAAGTTATAATTAATTTTTACCAATTTGAATATATATATATATATATATTTGTGTGTGTGTGTGAAGCCACGGACTGAACCTTGCACTTGACAGGCAAGCACTTATTCTACTGAACCATCTCCCCAATCCCCACATATTTCTATGAAAATTCAAGTTTGCAAAGTCCAAAGCTAATGTAAAAGCAAGAAGTCGGGATTCTACTCATCTTTTCAGCTACTTCATCATTGACTACTTTGATTAAAAGGTACTCTCTCCAATACTGTAATAACAATTCTAGCCATAAAATCTTATTGACATTTAAATAATTAGTGTTTCCAAAAAAAGTATAGTCTACAGATACCTAGAGACCTTTAAAACTACATCAGAATCACTCATCCACAAAAAGCTAAGGCAATTTTTTAAATAATAGTAAAACATTGCTAGCTTTTGTCACTGCTGTGACATTTGCTCTAATAGTTCAAACGTCATAGTTTACACAGTTCCCAGCACTTAAGCATAAATCAAAGTAATGGCATCTAGTTGTAGTAATTAAATTGAGTTCTTTGTAGCAAATACTAGAAATAAAAAATAATCTATTTTGATTTGAGAACATCTCTAATGAATCAAATTTAAAAATATCTAGTTTTATTTGTGAACAACTCTCATGAATGCGTGATGTCAAGTACAACACAGTGACAGTTAAGAAACACATCTGTCATCACGAACTTGAGAGTTTTCCAAAAGTTCAAGACTTTGATGATGAAATCAGAAGAGACAAAAGTATATGAAATTTAAACTCAAATTACTTACAGTGAAATATATAAAACAATGGGGAATTCTGCAAAATTCAATGAACCATGTTGTAAAAGACAAATTGTGCATAAGAAGGTACATCCAAGGTCAAAGACTTGCCAATTTATTTTACTGTCATCAAGCAGAGAAAACTTCGAACTGTTGCTTCAGAATCACCCTATCAACTGCCCTTCATAAAAGCACTTCTTGCTTAAGTTTGCTGTACATAGTAACAAAAAACTTTTTATCCAATTAACATGTAAAATATTCCTCACTGTAATTAATTATTTGAAAAGACTTTTAAAATATGTGTCTGAGACTGGACTTCCCTTATATTCAGACCAAAGTAAAACACTTTCAATACAAAGTAGTTAGTAGAATTTAGCTGTCATCTATTAATGGAAGTGAATTAAATTTGTGAAAGACTACAATAAGGTTAATCTTCTTAACATTTTTCAGTTTCAAAAGACTAGTTTTAAAACTGGTCGTGGTGGTGTGGTCCTGTAATCCCATCCCTTACAAGGCTGAAAATAGGAGAATCACTGTATGTAGAGATGTGTAGTGAGACCCTGTAAATCCTGCAAAGTTTTACACACACACACACACACACACACACACACACACACACACACACGCACGCACGCACATGCACACACACACCTTTTCATACAGGTGTGGAATTGTAGTTTGCAAGGAAGATTTCCTAGTGAGGCCTACCTGAGGGCTATTATTCTCCAGCACAGGGAACAAAACAAAACAAAACCACTTCGCATAATGTTCACATACAGCACATGTTTTACTATTGTTTTTTGGGTTTTTTTTTTCTTTTGTTTATTTATTTTTATGGCCGGCTCAGCCTGCCCTGAGGGCAGGGCTGGCACAGCATGTGGTGCCGATGGATGGATGGATCAAATCCCATCCCTGCAGCTGCCTGCAGGTGCTTTAGACCACTGAGCCATCCTGCTGGGCCTGTTTTACTATTGTTAATAATTTAAATAATATTTCCTTACATTTGTTAGAGTATTAGAAGTTATAGTTGGGACGAGCTGGTTGGAAAGTGCTGCCTGACGTGACTGCCCTGACCTGCTGCAGCTTCCTGAGCCTGAGTCACTGCTGTTTTCATTTTTCTACTGAAAATGGAAATTTTACTAGTTTTTGTAACAAGTTTGAAGACATTTCCTTTGAATCTACTGCATGTGATTTTTAAATTGTTTTTAAACTTTCCTCCAGTAGTGCTTCCTAAGGTCTGGCTCAGTTCATGACATTATTTCTTGGATTTTTTTAGCTCTTTATTTCAGACCAGTCCAAGCCATCATGAATTTTTCTCAATAAAATTTCATTTAATAAAGTTGGAGAGTCTATGTTACTTCATATGAATTTTTCTTAAAATACACTTTTTTCTTTACTAATTTTTGAAATTGACTTTCTACTGTAATTTTTTCCCTTTTAGTGGCACTAGGCATTGAAACCAAGCCCCAATTTGCATTAGGCAAGCCATAGGCCAGACCTCTGTTGTAATCTTAATTTCCATTAACTCTATAATCTGAAAGAATTTATGAATTTATAAAGTTCATTCTTACAGGCACTTCTCAGAACTCTGATAACTGCAAACTTTTTGTCATTCTACCAGGCTTTTTTTTTTGTACATCCTCAGTAGACATTAGTATATTTTAATTAGCAGCAGATCCAAGGAGCACGCAGTCCCTATATCAAAAGGAGAAGAGGCGGAAAGGAGGAGGAGAGAATACCAGACTGAAGATTTTTCGGAGATCAAGTAAGACACCACTCATCACTTGCCAGTTTGAGAGGGAAGCAAGCACATTCGATCTGACTACTCTTTAGTGCACCAGATGGATCTCAGGGATGGCTAATTTATGATCCTTGAGCTTTCGCAACATTTTAGGAAACATTGACATCGATCTCAGAGTGTTGTTTCCAGGAAACTTTTGTGCTCTCTGAACACTTTAAAACATAGAATACCTCCTTATACCCTACTTCCAAACAAACTACTTTTACATTTATTTTTTAATCAAAGATCAAATAGAGTGCTGGGGGTGTTGTGCACACCTGCTGTCAGCACTGCAGAGGCTGAGGCAGGGCAGGATGATTGTCATGCTTGGTTTAAGTTCAGCCCGAACTATAAAATGCGACCACATTTCAAAAAGAACAACAGCAACTCTCTCTCTATCACACACACACACACACACACACACACACACACACACACAGGATTGCCGAAATTATTTCCAACTCATCTCCGCAGACATTTCAGAGAGCTTAGATATAACATTTAAAGCACTTTATAATTTTTTCATTCTCATTCTGATCTATTCAAACAGTCAGCGTTTCTCAGAATGATTTCATGACATTGCTCAGGGGCTACTAAGAACATATGGGATGCCCGAGAAGAAGCAGCATGGAAGGTGAGTCATGGTGGATGGGGCCTCTTAGCAGCTGTCTTCTTAAAAACACTTTATTCACTTTGTCTTGGGTGTAAGCTTGAGTTATTTACTCCTGTGTTGGATAGGATCTGGCGGGAGTCATGAAATGTCACTCTAAATATTAGGTCCTAAGAACAGTGGTATGCCTTGGTGATGCTACCACATCCTGTCTCCTGAACTGATTTCTAAGGGGAAAAAGCTTCCAGTTTCATGATGTATATGTCCTGCCAGCAACTCCCAAGCAAACACAGAGGTAGAGCTCCTCCCCACGGTTCCTGAATGGATCTTACAGATGAGAGAAAGGTCTTGGAACTTGAGAACTTGTGATGCACCTGGAGCCAGTGGGTACTGGCTATGCCAAATTATCTAAATGTGCGTTATATTAAATGGCAAAGTGTGGGGTAATTTTTTTTGCATATTTTCAATATACATACTAGTATGGATTTTCTTAATGTAGGATCTGAATTTTATATTTCATTACATGATGTAAAAGTTTTATCCATAATTTAGGAGCCAGCTGGAGAAAGACACAGAAGATGAATCTGAAAATTCTAAATCCTCCAAGCAATAACTAAAACATTAATAATATTGAAGTCCAGTCTTAATGCCACATTGTAGTTACTAGGGTAGAAAGAGTACTATGAAGAACTTCTAAATGCTATTGTTTTTTATTAGGGTTTGTAATCAATGATCTTTTATGTTTTGCAATTACCATTTCTTAAAGTATTCCTTTTTGCATTCTGGTCCTGATGAATAAGCTATAGGAGCCCTAACAGAACTAAAAGTAAACATTTATGAACATATTTTGATAACTGTATTTTCTTCATAGTTCTTATTCTTTCAGTAATAAGAAAAATTATTCCTGAGGAATAAATATCCATATGATGTTTTGGGGGTTTGATCAATATTAAATGGCAATAATTAAACTCATTCAGTATGTCTCTTTTGCTCATCATTCTGTCACTTTTTAGGGAGTCATGGTTATGTTTTAAATACAGACATTGAAACCCAGAGTTGTAATGGCATCTATGGCAATGTCTCAGTTAATAAGTAATTGGCTGAAGAGCTCACTTAATGGAGCAGAATACAGATCTCATTTAAATAAGGACAATAAACTCTATTTTAGAATTAATGAGTCATTCATATAGTTTATTTCCCAAAGTATTGCAGAAAATATGAGATTTGTATAAAATTAATATGTGTCGGGGCCCAGCAGGATGGCTCAGTGGTCTAAAGCACCTGCTTAGGAAAGCTTAGGCGCCTGCAGGGACCGCGGTTTGTTCCCCAGCACCACTTGCTGCGCCAGCCCTGCCCTCAGGGCAGGCTGAGCTGGCCATAAAAATAAATAAATAAACAAACAAACAAAAGTTCTGAAACAAGAAAAAAAATAAAATGTGCCACATTGAAGTAAAAAATAGATAAATGTACTCTTATGTCAAGTGACTGAAACATACTGGTTTATATACATTTAAACAAACCTTAATATTGTGAAATTTAACAACAGCCACAAAATCCACATTGCAAATAATATTTCCTCTATAAATTTTTCAAAGTATAACAAACCTGAAGAAAACTATATAAATAGTAAATACACATAAACTTTCACCAAATGAAACACTCAAGTCACACCACACAGACGAAGGAGTAAAATCTTCCCAGCAATTTAGAAGTGTGTGTCACACGCTGTTAGTCACCATCCTCCGAGCTCATACAGAAATCATCTGCTGACCCCGCGTAATTTCTCATTTCATAAAGCCAGTCATATGGCTGGGTTCTTCTGCTCAGCATCGCATTTGTGACAGCATGCATTATTTGTTTGGTACAGGATACCTAACTCAGGACCTTGCACATGCCAGGTAGGAGCTTGTGCAGCTGTGCCATACCCCTGGCCCCTGCACTGTCAGAGTGCATTTGCAGGTTAGTCACACCAGTTGCTGCATTACACTTCAGCTCTGAGTATACGGCAAACTAATATTGCAATGGAAATTTGAACGTTTCTATGGAGAGACTAATGGGCAAATACAGTTTGTGTGTGTCTCTCTTCACTGGAAATTATTGGTTTATTTATGTATCTTTTGATGAATATATACATGGATAACTGATTAGAATTCTAAGGTGTTTAGCTATTGCTATGATTTAAAAATTAACAGAACCCTAAATGCATAGGAAACACTTCCCAGAACCAACAACTGGGCTCTCATCTCACTAACAAGCTTGTTCACATCAAAAGAAATCACCGACGGAGTGAAAAGAAAACCCACAGTAGGGGCAGGGAGATAGCTCCATGGCACAGGTACCTGCCTGGCAAGTGCAAGGTCGTGAGTTTGAACCCTGGTCCCACCAGAAAAAAAGGAAAAAAAAAAAAAAAGAAAACCCACAGCGTAGGAAAAGGCAACCCAAAGGGCAGCTTTGCTACCTGCCCCTCAGACAAAGGACTTATGCCCAGATCATATGAAGAATTCAAACAATCAGATCCCTTTTAATGAAAGACCTAATTTTAAAAATAGACTTTAAGCCGGGCGTGGTGGCACATGCCTGTAATCCCAGCACTCAGGAGGCTGAGGCAGGAAGATTGCTATGAGTTTGAGACCAGCCTGTGCTACAAAAGTGAGCTCAAGGCCAGCCTGAACTACATAGCGAGACCCTGCCTCCAAAAGACAAAAAAAAAAAAAAAAAAAAAAAAATAGGCTTTCACTTTTTTGTATAGGAAACACTTCTATGAGCACATGCTTCTTAGATGAAGAAATATAAATTAGCAAATATATATATCACATCATTAGTCATTCAAGAACAAGGCAAGACTCCATCTCCCCCCAGAAAGAATGGCTACCATTAAAAAATCAGCCAATACTAAATGCTGGAAAGTTTGTGGAAGGAACCCTTTTCCACTGTTGGTGGGAGATTAGGCTCATACAACCAGTGGAAATAAGTGTGGAAGGGGCCCGGCGGGATGTCTCAGTGGTCTAAAGCGCCTGCTTGGGGAAGCTTGGGCGGCTTCAGGGACCGCGGTTCAGTCCCCGGCACCACATGCTGTGCCAGCCCTGTCCTGGGGGGTGTGGGGAGCCGGCTATAAAAATGAGTGAATAAACAAACAAAGGTTCTGAAACAAGAAAAAATAAATAAATAAATTCTTAAAAAAAAATAAGTGTGGAAATTCCTGAAAAAACACAAATTAGAGGTTCAATTTGATATCGCTTCTCCTCTTCTGAGTATTTTCCTGGAAGAACTGAAAATACCACACCACAGCAAAATATGTGCAGCCATGTTTATAGCAGCATAATTTATCACAGCTAAATCTTGGAAACAGCCCAAATGTTCATCAACCAAGCAATGAATACAAAAGATGTGATAATTTTACATAAGTGGGTACTACTCTGCCATGAAGAAGGATAAACTTCAGACTTTTATAGAGAAACTTCAGTATTTGAGCACTCTGTATTCTTTGTAACTAAAGCTCATTTACTACAGTATAGTTTAATCAATTATCTTCTAAGAATATTCTTGTTCAGTCTCAATCCACAGTTCATATGGAATTGCATTCTCTGTGCTGACTATTGTATCCAGAATAACTTTATTTCTAGATGTATATACAATTTACCCAGAAGCTATTATTTGTTTAAAAAAAAAAGCCTCTGCCATTTCAAAGCAGTCACTTTTGTCATGAATAGGGTACATGCAGATGGAAATCTTTCAGGAGTCTATATTTCTGGTTTCTATGTAGAGCATTGTTCTGATACCATATGTATTGTTTATTTCCTATATGTACGGTTGTAAATTAAGTCTTAATATGTGTTAGGGCATTCCACCAGTTATGTTTCTGTGTAATATTTATTGCCTTGCTAGTCAAGGTCTGTTGCACGCATATATTAATTTAGAATAGACACTGTCAATTGTCAGAAAATATACTTTCTGAAAATTTGATTAAAGTTGCACTTAATATATAAATCAATTTAAGAGAATTTATATGTTGACAACATTGGTTTCTATAATTAATGGTCATATTTCTTGTTACTGTTTATATCTTTGATGTCCTTCAGTAATACTTTACAGACTCTAAAATAGAGGTCTCATACAAGTTTTGCTAAACCACTTACCAGGTATGTGATGTTGTAATGCTATTATAAATGCATTCTTTACAAGGCACATTATTGCTGTTATATGAAAGTAAAATTATTTTTGTACATCAATTTGTAGCATAACGAGCTCACATTGAGCATGTATTTTTCAGTTCTGTGGGGAAGCCCTGGGTTAATCATATATTCACTTAGAAATAAAGTTATTCTGGGATACGACTCACATTTCCCATTTCTTTGTCATTTCTGATAGTATGCATACATAAAGAATTCAGTTTTCCACAAAAATAAGCTGGACATGTGTGTCATCACACAAAGCTTCATTTGAAATTTTTGAAGTCTCCTCTACACTGTTAAGATGCCAATCATGCATTTAAGAACATTCCCTTCTAATTTCTAAACTTCCTTCTCTATGGCTCATTTTTTTTTAATTCTAAAGAAAAAAATGATACAGAGTTTCAAAAACAAAATTATATGAAATTGACAATGGTTGTTATATTTCATATTGTTATCTTCAAAGTGGTTTCTTAGGTTACCAGATATAGGCATATAAAACTGACCAAACTATATAAGCACTAATTATTCCTTTAAACGAATTAAGTGAAACTAATAACATAATTATCTTAGCTATCTATGTATATTATTTCTTAATTTTCAAATTTACTAATTTTCTTCAAATTTCCCATCTCTTCTAATAAATTTGTGCTCGGAACTCTGATCTCTTGATCAGCAAGATGATAAATGTTCATGTGAACTGTGTGTCCATACAAGCTGTATGGACAAAGAAGTAACTTTAGGAGAGATGTCACTTACTACATGCCTTCTCTGAATAGATGTTTTCTTTCAGAAGCCACAACTCTCCCCTTTTAGCTTGTCTTTTTTGCTCTCTCTAGTCAATGTCCTTTTAACCTTCTTTTAAATTTATTTTGTCCTTAATTTTTAATTGTCTGCCTCAAGTTTATTCATGTACCAACTATTCCACCATTGGTAAAACAGAATGTCTTATTGACTTGCTTTTTTTCTTAATCAGGAAATTTTATTTATCAGAAAAGTTTTCAGCTCTGAAAAAATGAAACAATTTGTACACAATATCCTGAAAGCTGCTCTGTATTCTTGTTCTCCACTTTTGCTACAAATAACATTTTTGCATATTGTAGGTACATTTCTTATCATTAATGATCAAGTACTAATGCATTATTATCATGCAAAATGCAAAATATACACTAAAGTTCTTCTCTGTGTTTATAATTCTAAAGTCTCTGAGAAATGCGTAATGTCTTGTATGTGCCTTGACCGTAGAGTACGGAATGCTTTCACTGATTGAAGATTTTTTTTTTTTTTTACTCCAACTACCTATCTTTTTTTCCCTTGCCTCACATCTACTAATTTACTATACAAATGTCCGAGCTATTTTTGAAATTTCATATAGTTAAATCACACAGCGAAAAGTGTTTCAGGTTGAGTTTCTTTCACTAGTCAACATTTATTTAAGATACTTCTTTGTCTTTTGATTCTATGGTTACTTATTTCTCTTTTACTGTTTGCAATATTCGTTTGTGTCCATTTAGTTATCTTTGCTCGCTCTTTCTTTCTTGCTTGCTTGCTTTTTTGTCTTTTTTTTGAGACAGGGTCTCACTATGCAATTCAGGCTGTCCTTTAGCTCGCTTTTGTAGCCCAAGGTGGTCTCGAACTTGCACTGATCCTCCTGCCTCAGTCTCCCAAGTGCTGAGATTATAGGCATGTGCCACCAGGCCCAGCTCTTTCTATTTTTCATTTTTCGTTTTCGTTTTTTTTTCCTCTTTCTTTCTTTTCTTTCTTTCTTTCTTTCTTTCTTTCTTTCTTTCTTTCTTTCTTTCTTTCTTTCTTTCTTTCTTTCTTTCTTTCTTTCTTTCCTTTTCTTTTCTTTCTTCCTTCCTTCCTTCCTTCCTTCCTTCCTTCCTTCCTTTCTTCTTTCTTTGTTTTTATATTTACTTCTGGTATTTTTGAGAAAAGGTCTTGCTATGTATTTCAGGCTAGGCTTGAGCTCATTTTGTAGGTCAGGCTGTTCTCAAATTCACAGCAATCCTCCTGCCTCCTGAGACATGACACTCATTTTTGAATGATACCATTTTGGTTCTACTTTGGGGCAAATATGAACTAAATTGCTATTAAAACAATGTGTTGGGCCTGTGAGATGAGTCGGTGATCTAAAGCACCTGCTTAGGCAAGCTTAGGCAACCACAGGGTCCATGGTTCGGTCCCTGACACCACATGCCGAGCCAGCCCCATTCCCAGGGCAGGCCGAGCTGGGTACAGTTAAAAAAAAAAAAAAAAAAAAAAAAAAAGTACTAACATTTGTGTGAATGTAAATTTTCAACACATTGGGATAAATATGTAGCTGAGCTGCTAGACTGTAAGGCAAGGCTGCAATCATGTTTGTCAAGCAACCTGTTAAAATATCTTCAATAATGGTCTTACCCTTTGGATTTCCAGACACCAATAAAGTGTTTTCACTCAATAGGCCAGCCGAATAGCTAAACAGACTAAACAGCTTGCTTAGGCATAGATCAGAGGTCAAAGTTCAATCCCAAGCCTGCCGTACTGGCCCTGATCCTGAGTCTCTCTGAGATCATGATTGAGACTGGGCATGGTGGCATGCACCTTGTAATCCCAGAGCTTTGTGAGGCTGAAGACAAGAGAATCACTAGGAGTCTGGTCTACCTAGTGAGACCCTGTAGACCCTGTAGACTGTGTCCTAAATATGTTACAGAGAGAGAGAGAAAGAGACAGAGACAGAGACAGAGAGCCAGAGAGAGAGAGAGAGAGAGAGATTCACTCCATATCCTCACTGGCATTTGGTGTTATCACTGTGGTAGATTTCAAACATTCTATAAAAATGTTCTTGCTTCTTGTTATTATTTTACTTTGCCATTCTGCATTGGGCTAAGATGCTGGACAATCTTTAACATTCCTATATAGTGCTATGTCTCCTTCAGTGAGAAGTTTGTTTAAATTTTTTGCTCATTTAAAAAAAAAATAGAGTTGCACATTTTCATCTTTTTTAAATTTAAACTGAAGAAAACAAGAGGACAACAAAAAGCATAATGAACAAATTTTAGTATGGGACAATAGTAAGCTTTAAAAACATATTCTCATTCTGTATCTCAGATGAATAAAGCAATTAATAAGTGTAAAAGAATTTACATAATAATTCTGAAATATTTACAAGATTTAAAGAAGTATCATTTTGTTGGTCCAAATAACATCACTTGTAGATCTTTTCCAGAATTCAAATAGCAAAGCTATCCATTCTCAACCTTTCAAATAAATACTATTAGTATGTATATTTTTACACACTTGCAATATTAAACTATAATGATTTTTGGAATTGTTTATGATTCCCACAAATTTATAAATGCTGTGCAAGAAGGAGCAGTACTTTACCTTCTTTGTGTCTAAAACTATATATATATATATATATATATATATATATATATATATATATATATATTATAATAAGTGCAAACTGAATCAATAATTATTGAATCAATCATCCCTGGTATATATAATTGTCAGCTGAGTAATTTTAAAAAAAAACCAACATTTTAAGATTAAATTACTACCTTTCTCATGTTAAAATTATGACAGAGAAAATATTAGCTGAAGCATTTTTATTGTCTCCTTTACTCACTGCCTTACTCTTTCACCCTTCACAGCAGAGTACACACATGGCTATATCTGTTATTACAGATTTCAAGGGAAAGGTGCACATGAATATGATTTACAATGATACCTAAGCATAAATTTTCTGAAAGAAAATAAAAACAGAAACTTGAAATGTTTTGTCTTATATATTGATAACAAACATACTGTTTTTTTCAAATGAATATAAATACGAAGAAAAATCATTCAATCGTTAACCTTTCTGTGAGAAAGAACTATGGGTATGAAATAGACAACTCTGATTCACTTGTAAATAATTTCAAATGAAACTGGCAATATACAAAATGTTCATAGCACTTTGAAAAATCTGCATTATGACAAAGGTCACTTCTATCATGACTTCCTTCATCTTTGTTTTGCTGTTATAACTTCAAAAACAATGATTTAGCCGGGCGTGGTGGCTCATGCCTGTAATCCCAGCACTCGGGAGGCTGAGGCAGGAGGATTGGTGTGAGTTCAAGACCAGCCTGGACTACAAAAGTGAGCTCAAGGCCAGCCTGAACTGCATAGCGAGACCCTGTCTCAAAAAGACAAAAAACAAAACAACAACAACAACAACAACAAAAAACAATGATTTATTGGGTCATTGATGAATTTTTATAAATCAATTTTCATTAATAAAAAGAAGGTAACTACTATAGTTATTTTTTAAATCCATATAATTAAAAGAGTGAGACATAAAAAAGATGAGGAGTGTCAGAAAAACTTCGCACAGAGCTTTGTATAGCAAGATCCCTTCCAGAAAAACGATATAATTAGAACTTTTTCTGAATATAGTTCTCTCAGAGTCTGAGAGATTATGTGTTCTCTCATGGTTTTTTTGTTTTTGTTTTTCTTTTTTTTTTTTTTTTGAGGAAAACTTATCAAGCAGATATTTCACATTATTTGTTTTATTTGTAAGTGTTTCAACACTAAATAACATATTTTTAAAATTAAACATCATGTCCTCATTTTTTTGTTGTTGTTGTTTTGTTTTATTTGGCTAAGCTATTAACCTGGAAAATATAACTGAATATCTTACACTGAACAACTTAGACAGCACAAAGTTACTTTCTCATGGTTCAGGAGACCGGCACAGCAGGATCACACAGGCAGATTCTTGTGAGTTCTCCCCTTAGCTGTCAGAACTTTTCTTCCTTTGGCCCCACATGGTCCTTTCTTTCTGCTACCAAAGCTCTGCTGTCCATTACACATTCCAGTCATGCATGAAGGGTAAGAACACTGAGTTGTTTCTACAGCTATGTGTGGTTGTGCCTCTAGTATGATTTGCATGGGGGTGTAATCCACTCCATAAGGACTGACACAGTAACTCAATATTTTACTAACTCTGGTAATCAAAGAAACTTGAAAGCTAATTTTTCTGATAATTTATCTGTGCTTTTGTTGTCAACATAGGTAATTTGTTATTATGAATAGTTTTTCCAACCCCTTTAACATATTTCTTTGCTTTATTGCCCAGTTAAGTACATAATATAATCATAAGGACAGCAGCAAGTGCTCTTGTCTTGCTCCCCACTTCAAATAAAGCTCTCGCTGTTTACATAAATATGTTTTATCAGGACTAGAAAAATTTGTATTAATTATTTTTGCTGAGGCTTATTGAGTGAATATTGAACCATTTGATTACATGTATTAGTGTTTGTTATCATGGACAATAACTTTAGTTTAATATTGAAATATTAAAAGATTCCAGTCATATATAAAAATCAATCTGCTTCTGTAATAAATACAATTACATATATTTTAATTTATATTTATCTAATTTGCACTTGCTGATATTTTCTGTCAACTTTCTATTTCCATGAATGAGGTGAGAACTGATTGTATCTGTTTTTCTTATCAAGATTATGTTGGCATTATCAAACTAGGAAAATGACCTTATTTTTTTTAATTCTTTACATATTCTGCAATATTTTCTAAAACATCTTGCTTAAGTTACCTTTAGAATTTACCAGTGATGTTATCTGGGCCTGTGATTCTGTCATTGTTAAAACCTTTTCATTATAAGCATGGTAAAATACAATGTATTTAATAAACACAGGAATATTCTTATTTGTTATATTTTTTACCAAGCTGATCACTATATTTGAAAATGTATTGAGCTGACCAAATAGCTCAGCAAACTATGTTTTGCCGGTCCTATCCCCAGGGTGCACTGAAAAGGCCACTGAGACTGGGCATCATGGCACATGCCTGTAATCTCAGCCCTGGGAGGCTGAAAAAAGGATGATAAGCATGAGTTCAACCAATATGTGTAATGAGACCCTGTAGACCCCGTACTAAACACATTTATTAAAAAAAAAAAAAAAGGAAAGAAAATTTATCATGTGGATAAATTCCTAAATTAATTTTTTCTTGTTTCATAACTTTTATTTGTTTGTTTATTTATTTATTTTTATGGCCAGCTCAGCCTGCCCTGAGGGCAGGGCTGGCGCAGCATGTGGTGCCGGGGATCAAACCGCTGTCCCTGCAGCCACCTGCAGGCACTTTAGACCACTGAGCCATCCTGCCGGGCCCTCTAAATTAATTTCCAATTAATAAATATTTTAATTTGCACATGTATGAAATAGTCTTCATTTTCTTCAAGTTCCTTAATGATAAATAAAAATAAACCTGTACTCAGTGAGAGGAAGGAAAGGAACTTACAATGAAAAGTGAAGGACTTACAAGAGGAAGGCCACTCCAGCTAACACTTCTGTGTCTGAAACAGTAAGCAGAAAATAGTTCTTTTATAGGTATTAGTTTTTCAGCAGGGCTGCAGACAGAAGCAGAAGTAAAAGAGGGAAGGGCTCTATTATCTCTGAGGACACAAAGAAAATCCAAAAGAGGTGAGGGTCTTCTGGCCTGAAACAAATTAGGTGAAGACTTTTGTAGACTTTAGGTAGGGATGGAGTTTTAGGAGAAACTTCATTACAAGTAAGCAGCTGATGGGAGTCTCCCCCATGTACGTGTGAAAGGTAATCATGACTGGGTTAGAGAAAAAGGCAGAAGTGGTCACTAGGAAGATAAACTGTATTTTTGGTCTTCAGCCATCTTAGATGACCACAATTCATTCAGTGGTTCAAAATAGGGCCATAACATATCAATCAGGAATATTAAACAAGGCTAAAGAAACAAAAGGGATGAGGGTTAAGTTGGTATCACTAAAAAGTTATGAATGCAAAAGAGGGTTTGCAACCTGAAGAGACTGGTCCTGTTTGTAGGGGCTGTGTAGGTTGGCCGTCAATTCATACTTGGAAACTATAAATCTACTATAGTGATCTGGAAATTCACAAAGAGTACTATATGTGGGCCCCATGGTTGCAAGAAAACAGAATATCTTACCTGAGATGTTCAGTGAAACTTGGGGCTCTGAAAGATACCTCAATGGGAGCCATAGATTCTGAGCCCTGTCAAACCTCTTCAGTGGCAGGACTGAGCAGGTCAGTCAATGGATCTGGTTGCAGCAAGTTCTCCTGCATAGGTAGGGAATTGGGTGACTTACCTGCTCTCCTGTAGACAGGGCAGTCATTTCCAGTGGCCCTTGAGTTTGCAGATAGGACAAGGTCCCTTTGGTAGCCACAGGTTGGGTCAGTCTCATGACAAGGGTCTTTCTTTTCATGCTTGAAATATGATCCAGGATAGTCTTGCACTGCAACATTTTGTTTAGGCTTAGCATCTCCTTGCCTAGGGCCTGCTTTGATGGAAGCCCTGCGTGTTGCAGCTGAAAGCTGGCATTTGTGTGTAGTATGTTGCTGCCTTGTTTTAATCTTGTGTCTATTATTGAAGACATGGAAAGCCAGATTAAGTATGGGAACCGAGATCTGTCTTTTTAAGCTTGGCACAAATTTCAGAAGCAGATTGGGAAAGGAAGAGGAAATTATCAAGGATCAGTGTCAGGGTCCTGATGGTCAACAGTAGTGTCCCTTACTAAGGCATCCATGAGGTGAGAAAGAAGCTCAGCAGGATTTTTATGAGGATGCTGAGCAAATTTGTGGAGGTTTTGATAATTTGTGGCTTTGTGGGAAATCTTTTTGAGACCTTTTATCTATGGCTAGGGAAGGCTGTGTAGTTTTATATAATATCCTCTTAACCCAAATATTATTTTTTATTTTTTATTTTTGGTCTCCAAATCTCAGTTGTAGAAGACCTAGAAGAGAAGGCTAAAGACATTACATTGTAGTGGGAGCAATATATCTAATTATTAAAATTTTATCTGTGTCATACACACCTTGATATATAAAGTTTAACCACTATTGTTTTTGTTTACCAACCATGGATATTCTAGTAGTTAAACCCTTATAGAATTTTTTTTTAAACACTTTTTTTTTCTTTTATTTAATTTTATTTATTTATTTTTTTCTTGTTTCAGAACCTTTGTTTGTTTATTCACTCATTTTTATGGCTGGCTCAGCCCACCCCAAGGGCAGGGCTAGCGTAGCATGTGGTGCCGGGGATCGAACTGCGGTTGCTGAAGCCGCCCAAGCTTTCCCAAGCAGGCGCTTTAAACCACTGAGCCATCCCATCGGGCCCCCCCCCCCTCATAGAATTTTAACAGATAACATTTTTATAATTTTACAGAGAAAATTTGACGACAGTAGTCATACAGAGTAGTAGCGTAACAGTTATGATAAAATTTTCATTTTGGCTAGGAATCTTTAAACGTAAGGGCACACACACAGCATTCATGTCACATAAGTTTTGTTAGAAAATTATGAATTCACTGATCACCTCGCATTGGCTTGACGTGATCCTCTTATTACAAATATTTGGAGTATGAGAGAAAGATCTATGTGCAAATCTGAAAGAAAATGTCACTATGAACAACCTCAGCACTATATTTTCATGTACTGTACATTCAGAAAGCACGAATACATTTAATACACCATGATTTTGGCAATAACAAATTGTCCTTATTTTATTTTTAAATTTAGTGTTATTCCAAGAGTGTCATTTCATTAAAATTCTTATTGTCTTATTTTTGAAAACTTAACTTCTGGACAATTACCATCATAAACATATTGTTAATAATTTATTTTGAGCAATATTTATTGGAGTGTCTCCCATAAGGCTATGCAGATATTGGGGATCCTTATTAATATGTAAAAACTAGCTACTGTTATTCCAGGCAGCTGCTTTTTATCCCATTGTTTGAAGTCCCATCCAAAAGTCTCTATTCATGAAGGTTCTATTCAGTTACCTTATGACTCATGAAAGTAAAACCTCAATACTTAACACATTAAATATGAACAAATGAGAGACTCTTAAGATATAATACATAAACAACAATAGGTGTCACATTTATCAAAGCAATTTTGACATTATTTTGACTACTCCACAATCTTAATGGAAGCATATCTTTAATTTGGATGACATTTATCTGTAAACCAAATTATATTATAGCCCAAAACTGCAAACATCCAAAAATCTGAAAAAATAAAAATTTTGTTGAGCTCATATAAAACAGCTATTTGCAGACTGGACAAGGATAAACAAACAGAAACACACATAAGGCACTTGGCTTGTAAAATCAGAGTGTACCCTAATATATTTTAGCCAAATTAAATTGTAAAGTTTATAAGTTTGTAATTGTAAAAGACTAGTCAGAGATTTAAATAGGTCAACTGGCAGAGACCTTTTATAAGAAGAACTTGAAAAAACATTATAAAGCCTTTTATTTATGGTAACTATATTTTTCCTTTAGATCTAATATAGTGTAGCAAGCTTGAGTGGAAATAAGCCAAGTGGGCAAAGCATAAAGACAAACACATTAGGATGCAGAGTGACAGCTAACACGTCCTGGGCAGGACAACCTTTTCTTGTCCTGGGTGTGCAGACTGGCAGGAGAATGTTCGAGGACTGGCGCTCCCTTTCATTATATCCGACTCAAGCAGTCCTTGAAAGTGGGCTTTAATCCCCTTTTAGCTTTCAGAACCACCGTGCATTCTCGCAAACACACTGGCTTCCCAGGTCCCACTAACTCCAAGATCCGGGGGGGCACGTGAATTGACAGACCTGGGAGACAATCTTCTACTCAAGTCTTTGGAAAACTAAGCACTCTCTGATTGCAAGAGGGGCCAGTGGCTTGGTAACTGTTGACAAAGCTGCGCCAGAATCTGTCATAGTCTAACAGCCTCGTCCCTTGGGCTGAGAGGCGGAGACCCCCAGCCTCATCTGTGTGACAAGTTCCTAGATTCCATCACAAACCTTTCCTTCTTTTCCCTTTCTGGCAGCTTTGGATATTTTCACTTGGAATGTCTCTTCTCTGCAGCAGGCACTCTGGTCAGGATCCAGGGGAGCAGGACAGCCCGTTCCTGGGTCCTGACTGGTCCTCCTTCCTGTAGGCTGCCGCTGTCTTCCTCTTCACCGATCCATGTTTCCATTGTGCATCCTCTCTGTTATGAAACGCTTTCTGAGCAATTTTTGTTAATTATTATTATTATTATTTTATTTATTTATTTATTTTTTGTCTTTTTGAGACAAGTTCTCGCTATGCAGTTGAGGCTGGTCCTGAGCTCACTTTTGTAGCCCAGGCTGGTCTCGAACTCGCACCAATCCTTGTGCCTCAGCCTCCCGAGTGCTGGAATTACAGGCGTGTGCCACCACGCCTGGCTCAATTTTTGTTAATTAAAATGAATTTATTCCTGCAAATTCTTCTAACTTTTGCCTCTGGTGGCAGATATCTGGGGCTGACTAACAGGAACTGAACCAGAGGAAGTGACTTTATCCCCCAATTGTGGCATAAGCTAGGGGCAGCCCAAGAAACCACGGACTCAGAATCCTTTTCTTGTAGCATGAAGGGAGGTCATCTGCCAAGGCGGAGGAGGGGTTTGAGCATCAGGCTCACCTAAAAGAGCAGGAGAGGCAGGGTGGCAGCGGGGCTGGGACTTGCCCCATGTACACACTGTGTGGCCTGTTGTCCTCTGCCAGCTTAAGTGCTTGGTAGATCCTGGAGGGAGGCTAAGCACGGCCCTGGGAAGAATGTGCCATCAGCTGTTCCCAGATCACATACTCTTTCTCCGAAAGTGAGAATCTAGGAGGAAGAAGAGACCAACACTGCTTGTGGGACCAACAAGCTAGAGGCCTACGCGAAGGCAGACAAAAGGTGAGGATAACAAATAGGTCTTTCAGCTGGCTGCAAGTTGGTGGGAGAGGGTGGTGTAGAACTCAATCCACTGTGTGGGGGTGGAGGGGCTGCAGAGAAGCACAAAGGGGGAGCAGAGGGAGAGGAGTTGGAAGCCTCAGATGGTGAAGGGAGAGGGGCAGCAAAGGCGGAAGCAGAAGGTGGGAGGAGTTGAGAACACCGGAAGGGGACGGGTGAATGACAGACGACGGAGGGAGGGATACAGGGAGAGCTGACTGATCTGACTGAAGGAAAATGAGGGGGCTGAGGGGGATGTGGGTGCAGCACAGGGGCAAGAGCAGGAAGGGGAGCGTCACCAAGAGGGTCCTGAGGAGGATCAGGTAAGCCAAAAGTGTTTGTGTCACCTCACATGCCTGAAGGAGGGACAAGTGTATCCTGAGAGCAATAAAGGCTTTTAAGGATTTCTGGACATTTGCTGCTGTGATAACCAAAACTGCCTAGGTCCTGGGTGAAAAAAGGGTCAGAAATCTTCCCTTCAGGCATTGGTTTCCAATGTCAGGTTTGTATGGTGGCCAAGTGATCCAGCAATAAAAAAATGACTTTTTTGGGTTTTGCCCTCTCTGGGAGACTGGAGGAGCCAGGATTATGAAAAAGACTCCCCAGTGTTATCTTTTGGAGGGCAGAAAGGAATATTTCCCATGGTGACTGAATTTGAGGTGAGCCAAGAGACATGGTCAATATAGTCTGAGTCACACTCTCCAAAGGATCCATCACCCGTTTTGAAAGTATAACTGATAGGTTCTGGCCCTAGTATGAATTGCTGAGTTATTATGGTGGTCATCTAACATGGCTGAAGCCCTTAAAACAACAGCTAATCTTCCCAAAGACCACCTCCCCCTTCTTCTCCAACTCAGCCCAAGGTACAATTTCTTTCCACTTGTCCCACCACCTCCGGGAAGGCCCCAATCAGCTTCTCAGGTAAATCTAAACATCCTCCTCAAATCCCACCCCTGATAAAAGGTCACAAAAGCCTCAGTCTCCCTTTGTTCCAATTCAGAGAATTCCTTATCTTCCCCGAATTCTCTCCATGTCCTCCAAGAGAATAAAGTCCTTTTCTCTTTTTCCTTCTGCCTGTTTCTCGGCAGCGACACCGCGGAAAACCTATCAATTACTTCAAGGGAAATACACTCACCAACCACCACCGAGAGGGTGGCCTCCCCAGGATGAAGAGATGACTACCCTGCCTTAAGGATAAGGGCAGTAGCCCTACCCACGCAACATGAGGACAGCGTTACCTGTCCAAGAAACACAGAGTGGATTTCCCAACATGGGCAAACCTTGAGATGAGATGGCTGTAAATTGGCTTATAGTTAGCTAGAAAGGTTACAAGTGTAGTTGTTTAGGTAATATTGATCCAATGTAAAACCACAAGGTATGTGTGAGGTGGGATAAAACTGTGCTCACCAATAAGAGTACGGATATATTCATTTAGATATTTTTTGAGTGGGGGCCACATAGGAAAGTGAGTTCAGTAGCAAACACAGGAGGCTACTGAGTGAGGACTTTCCGTGGAGGGAGTGCACTGAGGAGGCCTTGGTCCTCCACTTAAAGTGGTGCCTATTTAGAATACTGATCAGTTGTGCTCATGGAGGTAGTGTTTCCTCTTTGTCCTGAGTGATGATGTTCAACAAATGGGCCTGCAGCCATGCCTGGCCTCCACGCTGACTTCTCCAGGGCCCAGCACTGCCTACCTATAATATTTTTAAATAGCTTAGCTATGTATATATAATATATAAGACCTCCATATACAGGGAAAGTAAATGTAGTTCCCAGCCAGCTAGATGTCCTGTGTGCCGTGTTTGTATGCTGCTGAGCCAAAGAAAGAATTCTAAGGAACAATTAGAAGGTTAAGAATAGGACAATTTAATGAATAAAAGGAGTTGGAAGTAGGAACAGCTCCCAAGAGCTAGGAGGGCTGCCAAGTGCACTTCTCAAAGGAAGCTTTATAGAACAAAAACATAAGGTGGGTGCAATGTAGGACAAAATTATGATCAATCAATATTACAAGCAAAGTTGTTTAGGTAATATTGATCAAGTAGGAAGTATGTCGCTTATCAAAAGTACATGGATGACAACAATAGCCTCCTGGATCACTAATCTGATAATCTGTGGTCTTAGTTCTAGTAGTCCGTTTTAGTCTTCACCTTAGTGGGTAGGAGAGGGTGGCCCAGCCCTAAGGAGCTGATGCCTTCCTTATATGGGAAACTGCAGAAGGGTGCTACCCATAAATTCAAGCTGCTGTTTGTCTTGTATGCAAGTAGGTGAGTCTGGCCGCTTGAACCTTTAGCCATCTGCTGATGGCCTCTAGGCATAGCTTCTCTGCTCTCCTCTCTTGCACTTACTCCCTGAAGGGCCCGGCCCTGTCCCACTGCCCACAGTTCTACCTGACCTGGCTGTCTACGTTGTTTCTTCTACTCTCACAACCTAAGTTTTTTCCATTCTCACAAAACTAACTATTGCTTAAGATTATGGATTGAATATGTATTTTTCCTATAGTTTGATCTTCTCTGTTTTAATCAACTTCTTCTTGGTATAATTTTTTTTTTAATTGTAGTAAGTATATTACATTTTTGTCCATGGAACCTTAAATGTTTTCTTTCTTGTTATAATTTTTATGGGTCTTCTGAGATGCAAAGGTGGCATTATTTCCTAAGAAATATCTTGTGTCTGCAGGCCCAAGGAACACCACAGGGAGGGAAAGAAGGACGAAGGCCCCACTGAGCTTCACTAAAAATTAATAAGGCAGTTCTGACCTCCACCGCCAGACTCCAGCAATTAGAAGGGCAAAGGAAGCTAGACACTTAAGAAATTAGAAAGACAATGACAGCTAAATTTGAACAATTAGGAAGATAAAGACAAAAGAACTCACGACCAGGAAGTTGCTAGGTAGCACAATTAACATAAGAATCAAAACTCCTCTCTGCTTAATGCTTTAGCTTAAACGCCCTGTCAGGTCCCTTCCTGTAGTTTTAACCTTCAGCAAAAGACAGGGAAAGGTCTCAGGCTGGAAGAAATCCGCGTTAAGGTAAAAGATAAGCCAGAGAAACAATCAGATTCTAGGAGCCTACATGAGATAAAGGTCTCAATGAAAGGAGCTGCAGAGAAGCAGTCAAAAGCAAGTGACTCTCTGGGGTTAGGGGGATGGCCTGGTGGTCTGAGCACATGCATGGTCAGCATAAGGACCTAAGTTCGGGCCTGTGTGCTGTGCTGGCTGTAAGTCTGAACTGTGTAGTGAGACCCTGGAACAAATAAGTAAGTTGATTAATTAATTTTTAAAAATTAAAAAAAATAAAACAAGCGGTTCACTTTCCAATTCTTCCTACCCCTCCAGAGTAACTGTCCGTCATCTCTGTTCCTTCACCGTCTTCACAGACACTACCTTCTTTTGTTTCAAACCAATTCTTTAATCCTTTGCTGATCCTGGGTTTAGGGCTATAGGAGCTGCGTTCCAACAAAGCAGTGGCATGGTGCGGCAGAACAGGGAACTGCTATCCATCCCCGAGTGGTGCAGTGCGACAGTGTGGCGCGGTGTGCAGTGCTCCCCAGACGTTACCCTTCTACTTAGCACTGTGGGTGCTTTAGTTGGGAATACCCACTCCTGCAAACATTCTTCCCTTCCATCTCAGGTTTTGTCTTTCAGCTCTTCCATATTTTATTTAATACAAGAGTGGGGATTTCTTTATTTATATATTAGCATATTGAGAGTATTGAAATAGCTTTATTTTGAAGGTCATTTACTCTGCCTTGGAAGACTGCAGCAGTTTCTCTTCCCCCTTCCAGCCCATCCTATATGTTAATAGGCTCATGAATGTGGCAGGACCAAGGAGATATAGCTCAGTAGAATAAGCACTTGCCTGGCAAGCGCAGCGTCCTGATTTCAATTCCAGATACCGCAATCAATCAGTCTGTAGGGGCTCCTCCCGCTACCCCCGACCCCCAGTCCTGGGACTTCACCTCTCTAACCTATGGCACCTGTCTCCACCTTCCCTCCGGGCCTTAGGTTAGAGCCCCTGCCTGAGTGAGGCTTCCTGATGGCTCAAGTTATAAACCCTTCTTGTTTTAGTAACTGTTTGTGTGAGCTTGTCCTTTCTTTTTCCCAGCACAAACTATGTTAACCTTTGCAATGCTATCTCTTGGGCTCAGAACTTATGAAACATGAGCTTCTCTGAGCCTGGTTAGCCAAAAAAAAACCTTTCTCCACTTCTTCAGGAGTGCAGGAGTTCTTCACACCAGAGTCTGGTATCGGTTTCCCACAACAACAGTTCATGATACTGCCATTGTCGGTATGAAGTTGGCACACATATACAACACATCTTCATTCTTAGATGTCCTTTTCTTCCCTTCTTTCCATCTCTTGATCACCTTCTTATTTGTTTTGTTTGTTTGTTTGTTTATCTATTTATTTTGCAGGTCCGGGGTTCAAACTCATGACCTTGCACTTGCCAGGGATGCACTTGTGCCACGGAGCCATCTCCCCAGTCCCTCACTTTCTTTATTGATATCAAGATTTTTTTTTTAATTTTAAAGAGAAAATGACCCTGTAATTTATTAACAAGATAGTGTGAAGTTAAGAATTGTTAATAAACTATGTATTGTTATCTTTAAATTAGTTACTCAGAGTATAAGATACAGGTATTTAATTGTTTAAACAATATCAGCACAAATCTTTCTTTTCAATGAACTAAGAGATATTACTAATATAACATATATATATATATATATATATATATATATATATATATATGATTTTCCCTTTTATTTTCTCCTAGGCCCTTATTTGTTTCTCTTTCCTTTTGAAGGAGGTCTATTCCCTTATTATAATATCTATTGTACAATTGTACATTCTGGGTCTTATTTACTCTTTTAGCTTCTCACATTAGGGATATAATATATTTACACATGTGCATCTGGTTTATTTCTAAGTATAAGTCAAGTTGCATCCATTTGCCTATAAAAATCTCCAGTTCATTCTTTTTATGGCCGAATAGTACTCTAGTGTATAATAAGACCAATTTTTTTTAATCCATTCCTTGGCTGATGGACATTTGTTTTGTTTCCGAGATCAAGATACTACAGCTACTACAAACTGTGCTGCTATGAATTTGGGTGCACGTGCATCATTGTGGTTTGATGTTTTAATTCTTCTGGGAAGATGCCCTTGAAGGGTACAGCGAGGTCCCATGGGACTGCCAATCATAGCTTTCTGAGGAATCTTGACTCGGATTTCCACAGTGATGATACCAGCTTACACTGCCTCTCACATTAGAGAAGGGTTCCTTTCCTCCCACATCCCTTCTTGCATTTGTTATTGGTTGATTTCTCACTTTCTTCAGGCTGATGAAATCTCAGTGTTGTTTTAATTTGTATCTCTTAAATGACCAGTGATGCCAAACATTTTTCCATATATTTGTGATGATATTTAAATTCAATACAAATTGCCATTTGTATTTTCTCATCCAGGAAGTGTGTGTACCTTTCACATGCCCAGTTTTGGACTGGGTCTTTACATTTGGAGGTCTGATGCTTTTCCAGTTCTCTGTATGTTCCCGCTAGCAATGCTTTGTATGATGAACAGCCAGGAAACTTTGTCTTCACATACTAGGAAGTCTCTTTCCTCTGTTGGTGGTTGCTCTTGCTATGCAAAAGCTTTCAATGAGATCCTAATTGCTGATTCTCTGTGGTAGTTCCTGCACATTGGTGTTTTATTTGTAAAGTATTTGCTTATACTAATGTCTTCAATAGTTTTCTTATTGTATCTTCCACTAGATATAATGTTTCTGTTCTGATTTTTAGGTCTTTGTTCCAGTTTGAATTTATTTTACTGCATGTAAAAGACATAGTCCAATTTTAATCATTAGCATATGCAGAGCCAGTATTTCCAGCACTGTTTATTAAAGAAGATGTCTTTCTTGCAGTGAATGTATTTTGGCTCCTTTGTCAAAGATAACATAACTAATTATATCTGGATTTTTCTTCATCTTTTAATTTGTTCCAGTGAACCTCAAGTCTGTGTTTTATTTCTCCTGTAGAACCACACTGTTTTTATCAGAGAGCTTTCTAGTATAACTTCAAATGGGGGATTTTGATAACCCTGCCATTTCCTTTGTTGCCCAGATCTGTCTTTGTTATTCTAGGTCTCTTCTGGTTCTAAATGAATTTTGGGAATTGTTTCCCTAATCCTATGAGATATGCTTTTGGAATTTTGATCAAAAATGCTTTGCTATTTCTTTATACCTTGGCTTCCCACATAAGACAAACCACATGGTATTTAATCATGTGAATCTAACTTACTTCATTTAAGATTACAGTCTCAATGTGCAATCCTTTTCCCATAAATGACTCAAGTTTATCTTTCATTATTTCAGAGTAGTAAATATTGCAGATATAGATGTTGGATGCTTCTTGGAATAGAATAGAATAATAATTTCTAAGCACTGATATTTTTAATTGTATGTAATATGTCTTACGTAACAAAAGTTACTTCATAATGAGTTTATTTGAAAAAAATCAATTAGTTAATGAGTAAAATAACTATCATAAATTGTTACAGATTTGAAACTAGTTTTACATAGTTTAGAAAAGGAGAGCTGTATTTATATACTTAGGTAAATATTACTCCTATTGTGAAGGGACTTGATCATATTCAGAGTCACTTTGAATTCTATAGGTAGGTATTCTCTTTGGCCTAATTTTGATTATGTAAGAATTTAATAAGGTATATATTTATATTAAAATGATAAGCTTCTTTGCATTTTTAAAAATCTTAAATTCATTGAAAAAATCTTTTTCATAAGTTATGAGATATAATTGTGTCAATTTCTAAGGAAATTTAAATATTTAGCTTTCTCTTTTGTGAATAAAATTGGGTTTTTGATTCATAAGTATCTCCAAATTGTGATTTAATAGATCCTAAATGTTTCCTGATGAATAATAGATAATGTGTATTTTAGGAGAAAAGATAGGTGATACCTGTGAGAACAACCATAATGAAGGAGGGTTTTTTTTTTTTTTTTTTTTCTTTCTCTAGGAAAGAAGTAGCTCAGCCTTTGAAGGAGAGAGCTAGTGGTGTCCATCTTTAGTCAAGATTCTTTATCCCAGGGATATTTGATACTGCTAGTGTTTATAGCCTGGAAGAGCTCAGTGAGTGGGAAACCCCAGAAAGCTCATTAGAATAGTAATTGCCCAATACTTCTCAGCCTTTTCTAAAGCAAGAATGTTTCATGCGATAGCCTTGAGATTACTATTATCATTTACAAGTAGTCATTAGCAAGAACTCTTTAAGAAGTTATACCATAATTCTAAATAATGAAAATAATACAATACTTCCCTCCCAACTTCGTGCATTTTTTTTTTTTTTTTTTTTTTTTTTTTTTTTTTTTTTTTTTTTTTTTTTTTTTTTTTTTTTTTTTTTTTTTTTTTTTTTTTTTTTTTTTTTTTTTTTTTTTTGCGGGACCTGGGTTGGATCTCATGACCTTGCACTTGCCAGGTAGGCACTTGTGCCACAGAGCTATCTCCCCAGCACCCCCAACTGAGTGCATTTTGAAGTAAAACTTAAAGTAAGATTTAGGGAGCTGTCAAAGTTACTGCCTGAAATCATAGATCACAGATAAAAGTCATTTATTTAGCATATTTTAACATTCTTAAATAACAATTAAGCTTGTGCTCCTATTCATTCCATATAATAAGACATAATAAAGTACAGTTGAAACACTGGCTGCAAGAATTAAAGGTCTAATTTAGATTTCTTTTCATATTTGCTGTAAAAATTCTCTTAATTTCCATATGCATTGAGAACCAAGTTGTACTGCTATTGCTTTTACCTACACAACACCAAATTCCTCTTATTATAGTAAGAGAAATGATTTTGTTTTGGAGAAAGTCTTTTTTTCTAGAAGTTTATGTTGCGCTGGAGGAGACTCATCCTTTCTACTCACTAAAGCGATGGAGTTATAACTAATTAAGTGATTTATCAAGAAGGAGGCCAATGAATCAGTATGAGCAGTGTCAGTCATGCCTGAAACATTCTTGAATGCATAGACAAGAAATATGCCTTCCCATTGAGCAGCTGAAGTGGC
>PVJA010009925.1:47121-59136 GCA_004027025.1 Myocastor coypus
GAACTCACGACCTTGCACTTGCCCAGCAGGCACTTGTGCCTCGGAGCTAACTCCCCAGCCCCATAGCTTATAAATTCAGATGAGAGAGCAGGGAGATAGTTCAGCAGCTGAAGTATCTTGATCTCTAGTATCAAAAAATAAATAATTATAATTATTACAATGTCGATCCTGAGAAGTAGTACTTAGTGCCCTGCAGGTCCTGCCTCCAGGGCATGCCAAGACTGTAATTGAGACTGGGTGACGTGGTGCTCACCTGTAATCCCAGCTCTGTGGGAGGCTGAACACAGGCAGATTACTATGAGTCTGATCTATGTAGTGAGACCCTGTAGACCCTTACTAAAAAATATAAAAAACATATAGTACTTAAATACAGATGTTAATCCTTCCAAAAGCAGGTTTTTGTTTTTTCTTTCATCCTATCAACAGCAAAGAAGGTATCTAGGGTAGGGCAAATGCTCAATAAGTCTTTGTTAAATAAATAGATTTCCAATTTAAGATATAAATGTTATTTTATAATTCTTTTCCCTTACATTCCACTAACAGAAAAGTTACTGTAGCATTTATTTATAGTTAAATGTGGTGCTAAATTAGGTCATTTCCTTAACTTAATATCAGACTGGTATAAACATTTTGGAAACATGGAAATATCTTCATGAAATTCTAAAGTATAAAAATCTACTATTCTTACTAGTAAAGCAGAGCATGAATAAAATTATTATATTAAATAAAATAGAATATGTATCTTAACCATTAGCTATACTTTTGTTTGGACCAATATTTTTCACATAATTATAACACAAATGAGTAATTAATTCTATGGTTATGAGATGTTTATTGAGTATGTATATACTAAGGTTAATGCTATTGAAATTTCTTATAGTAAAAATGAGAAAATGACCTTCAATTTGCTTATCTATTGTATACAATCATTTTTACCTAATAGATTTTTTTTAAAGAATTTTTTATTTTATTTTACTTTTTTCTTGTTTCAGAACTTTTGTTTGTTTATTTATTTATTTTTATGGCCGGCTCAGCCTGCCTTGAGGTCAGGGCTGGCGCAGCATGTGGTGCCTGGGTCGAATCGCGGTCCCTGAAGCTGCCCAAGCTTTCCTAAGCAGGCGCTTTAGACCACTGAGCCATCCTGCCAGGCCCCCCTAATAGATTTTTGAGATTATTAAAGTATAACTTTACATATGAGAGCAATTTGCAAACCATAAGTTAATATCCACATGTGAATACTTTAAGCCAACCCTCATTAGAACTTAAAATTAAGTCATACTTCACGAACAATAGCAATTGTATTTATGCAGAAATGTTTCTACGGAATATGATATAAAGAGCTCCTTCCTGAAATTCAACTTCAAAAGACATTACAGGAAGGACAGAAGGTTGTTATCTTAGTTTGCAGGAGCAGTAATGGCTTGTTTAACTCAACTGTCTTTAACTTTGCTGTCAATGAAACATAAGTCTCTGAGTATAAGCATATGTAAATCACATGCGTACTCCCAAAGGCTACTTTATCTATACTTCTGAGCCAACAGATCCTGTTCTGTGATATACAGAGGACTCTGAAATTTACACTTTGTTGAGCTGTTTCCACCAGACATTTACATTGTTTTATACTCACGTTTATTGCTGTCACTGGCCATGTCACTTTTTCTAAGAGTTTTCACTGTCCCCTGTTCTGTCACACAAATTTATCATTGATGAAATGAACATCTCAGTGGGTCAGTATGGCTCTTGTGGAATAAGAAACAACTAAAGATGTTAGAGACCTTGATTAAAATGTGAAAACATAAGAGCAGCTTACAACTGTTTTATAAAGAGCAAGAAGCTTAGAGTTTAAAATAAAATTTGGTGATGGTCAAGAAAATGTCCAATTTCTTCGGTTTGTTTTCTTTGTTCAAACTCTGAAAAAGGTAAGAAGAAATTGAAGTATTATTAATCAGACAAGACACAAGGAGCATAACTGAGTCTACATTTTAGCAATTATTGATCAAATGGGTTGCTAAATAGGTACTAGGCAAAACAGTTGGGCATGAGTTCTTGATGGCTTCAGTGGAAATTTTCAGAGCATCTTACATATCTGAATCTGATAAATTCTGCATGGACACTGTATTCAAAGCAGGAATGAAGTTCCATTATTGTCATATTTTAAAATAGCCTCATATTCCACATTCTTCAATGTGTGATTAAGAAATAGCCACACACTTATTTATATCTTGTCTGAGGACTATCTTTCTTTTTTTTTTTTTTTTTTTTTTTTTTTTTTTTTTTTTTTTTTTTTTTTTTTTTTTTTTTTTTTTTTTTTTTTTTTTTTTTTTTTTTTTTTTTTTTTTTTTTTGAGACAGGGTCTCATTATGCAGTTCAGGCTGGCCTTGAGCTCACTTTTGTAGCCCAGGCTGATCTCGAACTCGCACCGATCCTCCTGCCTCAGCCTCCCGAGTGCTGGGATTACAGGCGTGAGCCACCACGCCTGGCTTTTTTTTCTTTTTCTTTTTTTTTTTTCTATCTTTCGATGGGTTTATAATATGTAAGATATTGTAATAAAGTATAGTGAATATTTATATTTTAAAAACTTTTTTACTGTTAAAGACACATCATCCTTAATCCCCCTCAAAGACCCCCTCTCACCTGAAGCATGTACTCTACCATTGTTGCCACATTTTGAAACAGTGTTGGAATTTTCTTTCTTCTTTCTTTCTTTCTTTCTTTCTTTCTTTCTTTCTTTCTTTCTTTCTTCCTTCCTTCCTTCCTTCCTTCCTTCCTTCCTTCCTTCCTTCCTTCATGTATTTGGTTGTTATATGGCCTCATTAGGCAGCTTGGACTCATAGTGATCCTCCTGTTTTCAGCCATCCCAGAGCTGGGATTACAAACCTACACCACTATGTCCAGACTCTGTAGCCAGCTCAGCCTGCCCTGAGGTTGGGGCTGGCACAGTATATGTTGCTGGGGACAAAACCATGGTTCCCATGCTTGTATAAGCTTGCCTAAGCAGGAGCTTTAGTCTGCTGAGATATCTAGCCTGCCCTGGTAGTTCTCTTTTTTGAATGTCTTGAGTTTAATGGATGCCTTGATGTCCTGAGTTCATTCAAAACATGTACTTTAAAGGTCATTTTGACTTGGGCTAAAAACCAGAAGTTGTTTGGCACCAGATCTTCTGAATGAAATGAATAAGGATACTAACATTTTTGGAAAGTGACCTTTCCATAGGATGGTGCTCTGAAGAAGGATTCTCCATGTTTTTGATGGTCATGAAAGAAGACTTCCTGAACTGCTTCATAAAGCTATAAGAATGATAGGATAAGGCACTAAATATTAGGGAGACTATTCTGAAAGGTACTGATTATAAAGGGTATTGATTTACTATGTAATATATTTTAAAGCAAACACATCCAGTATTTCTGATCAAATCTTGTACTTTGAGTTATTCCTGCAGCTAGAAGATCACTTGTGTCTTCCCAAATTTATATGTCAAAGTCCTAACTTCATCAGTACCTCAGATATAACTATATTTATAAAGAGTCTTTAAAGATGTAATTAAAATAATTTCACTAGCAGGGGCTGGGGAGATGGCTCCATGGCACAAGTGCCTGCCTGGCGAGTGTAAGGTCGTGAGTTTGAACCCTGGTCCCGCAAAAAAAAAAAAAAAATAATAATAATAATAATAATAATAATAATAATAATTTCACTAGCAAAGACCCAATTCAATATGATGTGTGCCTTTACAAGAAGAGAAAATAAAGGTACAAATATCTACTCAAGAAACATTGTCTGAAAATCTTCATCTGACTTTCAGCTTCCAGAGCTATAAGAAAATACATCCCTGTAGTTCAAACCAACTGGTCTGTGGTACTACATTTGAGAAGAATATCATCTTAGTGCACTTCCCGTTTGAGATCAAAAGTTTTGTCAACAGGAGGAACTTGTCATCATGTCCTCTGCATTTCCTAAAATGTATTTTCCTTTCAAGGGCTCTTGGGTCCTTTGCTCCATGTTCCCACATATTGCAACCCCTCCCACAAATAAGAGGCCTGCATCCCTGGCCTCGATGTTTCCTAAGTTTTAATGAGCTACACATTTTCTCTTCACAAATCCAGTCTTTTTATTATATATGTAATGAAGAGACACACTTTATTGGTCTCTTCATTGTAAAATGGGCTTCTAGTAAGCAGTTAAGATTTAGAGCTGGGGATACAGCACAGCTCTTAAACCCTTGTGTAGCAAGGAAGAGGCCCTGGCTTCAATGGGCAGCATCTTAGGAAGACAGATTTTGGATACTACAAATCAACCAACTGAGGTTCATAAGTGCAAACTACTATAGGGTAAAGCGCAAATTTTATCTAAATCCTGGGTAATACATTTGTTCAACTGTTTGTACTTCGAAATATCATCTCTGAAATTTTACTATTCCTCTTCTGTTTGCAGCTTTTGGTAAACACCTGAGCTAATAGTCTTGCCATTAAACTTGCTTAAACATAAAAGCTTTGAGACATCAAAGTGAAAGTACACTGAAAAGAAATTGACTATGTGACACACTTGAATGGGCTTGTGCTTCTTGGCACAGGTGCTTAAACTCCTCCCGATTGAGGGCACATGTGTAACATCTTGTAGGATTGGAGAAGAAATTAAATACAGACAGATTGCTCCCTGATAAAGGGAGAGTGCTCTTTCTGTGCTTAGTGTGACTTAGATTTTGCTTATATGGTAAGTTCAGTTGTTCTCATAAGCTAAAAGATGAACAATGAGTGTTGGAGCTAAATATAAAATATGAACATTCTGGGGCCCGGCGGGATGGCTCAGTGGTCTAAAGCGTCTTCTTGGGGAAGTTTGGGCGGTTTCAGGGACCACGGTTCGATCCCTGGCACCACATGCTGCGCCAGCCCTGCCCTCAGGGTGGGCTGAGGTGGCCATAAAAATGAGTGAATAAACAAGGGTTCTGAAACAAGAAAAAAAAAAAAAATAAATAAATAAAGATTTCTTTAAAAAAATAAAATAAAATATGAACATTCTTACTGAACACTGTAGAATGCTACCCTATTTCTTTCACAGAAACACTGTGATCTGTAAACTAGAGATAATCACATCAGTTCTATAGTGGTTATAAGTATTAATACAGAGTGGTGGTAAGTTGGTAAATGTTTAATACATGTTGGTTGCTTTCTATATTATTCTGCAGAGTTGAAAATGTTGATATTACAATAAAATTGAACAGAACATAAAATGTTCTGTATTACATTTTCTTTTTTTAAAGAGATGTATTTCTTCCCTAAAACTGTCAAAACAAAATACCACAAGGAGTAGGCTAAAAACAATGAAAATCTATTTTTCAACATTCCGGAGGGTAGAAATCGGAAACCAGGGATGTCAGCCACATTTATTTTTCTCAGGGACTATGAAGAAAGAATTTTCTCTGGTCTCTTTTATTGCTTCTAATACTGTCCAGCATTTCTTAGTGTTCCTTGCTTCCTACCACTCTAATCTCTTGCTTTACCCTCACGTGGCTTTGTTCTTGAATGTCTTCACAGGGGACGTTGTTATGCAAGGGCAGTTCCTTGGTCTTAGCTCCCACTCCGTTCCTGATTTCATCCTACCTGTGCCAATTACAAAGGCCCTACTTGCAATTCTCTCATTCCAAGTAGGTATGAAATCTAGGGAAACAATGCTCAAACCCAGTAGAGTCCATACTCTCTTCAAAATTTACATTTTGTTCCATGTGGGACATAAAGTCATCCCATCCCATCATTTCTACCACTGTTAAAGTACTCCAGCATTAATTCTAAATCCAAAGGTATGAGTTCAATACATACCAGAGTTTATCATTTAAAACACATGAATGAAGAGTGACTGTGACTCTTAAGTGCAATCCATCCTAGGGCCAATTTGTTGTGGATGCATAGAAGTAGAAGACAAGCTGTTTGCTTCCAAACTGCAATAGCAGGATTGCACACAATGTGTAATTTCGTTCTGCAAGGGATAACAGGAACGAAATAAAGGGGTCATGGGCTGAAGTAGAATTCCTACTGCATTTCACCATAAGCAGCAAGGATGGCCCATGCCAAACCTTTCCTGTTTTACTTACAAAGGCTTTCAGCTCACATTTGCTGCTTGTAAGTTCTACTTGCTGCTCAGTGGTAGAAAACAATTCAGGTCAATACTCCCTCTCCTTAAGACAAGCACATTTCCTTAGTGTTGAACAATATCTTCATCTTCTTTTTCAGATCTCACTTGAAGCTCCCTTAGCATTCATATTTCTGCCCATGTGTTTCCATGTGGTCTGCGTACTCTCTAAGATAGCAGCAGCTCTCTGCTGTCCTTTCACTTACATCAAGCCTTTGCTAGAATCACTTTAAATGTCCATACATCTCTCAGACTTTGCTTCGAAGTATCGTAGGCTCCTTTTAACCAAATAACAACTCCACTCACTACCAAAATCCAATGTCACTTCCACAAACTTGGCTTATGTTTATAACATCATGTCAGTCTCTGGTACCAAGACTATATTATTTTTATAGGGCTTTCATAGAAAAATCATACACTTAGTAGATTAAAATGGCATTTTTCTCCCACTGGCTTGCTTTTCTGGAGGCTACAATTCTGAATTCGGGTGTCAATGATGTTCCTTTGTTTTGGAGATGCTAAAGAGAACCCACCTCATGACTTTGCTACTCTCCTGTCTTCTCATGGTGGACGGAAGTCCTTGGCAATCCTCAGCCTCTAATTAAGTCTGCCCAATTTCTCTCCATCTTTACACAGTTTCCTTGCCCATATGTGTACACAGTGCCTTCTTATAAGGATATTTTAGGTATGATCTCATGAGATTGGCCAGACTAGGCATTCTGAGGCTAGAAGAAGATTTATTGCAGATAGGAGCAAGCAGGCTGGCTGTCTAGTGGATTAAAACAGCCTTGAACTAAAGGGGACAGGGGATTCTATAGGGTTTTTAGGGATAGGTATTTGCAGAGTGGAATGACCAAGGAAGAGCTAATCTTTCAGGGCTACCTGGTCTATGGGCACTTTCAGTGCTAACAAAAGGAGAGTTTCTGTGGTTTTGCTTCAGCTCAGCTCCAAGATACAACGTTGAGCAGAATTGTTTCTGCAGTTTGTCCTTGGCTTGGGGCCGATCGGAAGTGAGCCTTGGAGTGAGAGTCCTGATAAGTCAGGATCCAGTTACCTAATATAAGGGCCATCCTAATCCAGAATAAACTCATCTTAGTTAATTATAACTTCACTTTTTAAAAAATCAGGTTGCACTCTAAAGTTCTAAGTGGCCACAATCTTGATGCAACACCGTTCAAGCTTAGTTTCAAACCAGCCACTGGACCCAAGAGCTAATGTAATATCTATGATGAATGGAGACGACTTAATGAAGCATTGATCAGGACAAAATGCATCAATGAGAAGCATCACTCACCTCAATTCACTTCTAAATACAAGTATTCCTTCAATACAATGTGTTTTGATAGAAAAAAAAAATTGCTTTGAACTCAAAATACTTCCCAGCTTTATAGGCACCTGGAGTTTACAAACACAAATACATGCCGAGCAAATTCAAAATCTCAACAAGTTGAAAACCATTTCTGCTCTTAATTTCAAGAGTAATGAAGGCAATAAATGCTAAAGAAATTTTAAAACTAAAAATTAAGTTTAGTCCCCAATCATTACTACATTATCCAAGTCTTTATATCATGCTTCAATTGCCATGTACTGTTTACAAGCAAGGAAATTGCCTTCAAGATGCTTATTGTTTTATATTCCAAATTATTATTAAGCCCCATAGGAGTGACTGTTTTAAGCCCTGACAGTCTAACTACTTGAGGTGCAAAAAGAAAGGCAAGGGCAGGCGGAGGAGGCCTGCACTGCTTCCTGCGCTGCTGGCTGGCTTGGAGCAGATGCTGCAGGTGCCAGGCCCGATTGTCAGTGAGCAGCAAGAGAGGAAGCAGCGCCCGGTGACTTCTGCCAAGACTCCCTGCAGCTGACGAGGGTGAAGTGACTTTGAGCAGGGCGAAGAAGAATAGCGTGACCACAGCGAGAAGTATTTTGCTGGGCTGGAATGGTGAAGATGAAAGTAAAATAAGCTGAATAAGCTGGCAGGAGTGGGGACACTGATGAAATATTTAAATGCCACCTGTTTTCCTCCGCTCCCACTGCCAGCTACTCCTATCCTGGTAGGGAGAGCTACTCAGAAATAATAGTTTGAAACTTCATCTTTAGCATTTGGGTTAAACGCAAAACTCCATTTGAATTCATCCAGTGCTTCTTTCGCAGTAGCAGTGGCATTTATATTAGCAATAACTGAGGATTTGGGCCTCAAGCATTGACCGGTGCGTAATAATTCTGGTACCTGTTTCCTTTCTTACAAGTTGTAATCTATTCGTTTCTGAAGTGTGTGTTGCCATCCTGTCTCCCAACACACTTGAGTTTCATACCATTAGTATGAACTACCTTGAGTTTCATAGCATTAATTTTGCATCCAAACTTGCTTTTGTGAAATGTCCGGTTTTCTGCCAAATCTTCCCCAACTTCAGGGGCGTTCCAGGAATAGGATGGTGGAAGCATGCCGCTGAGTTCGCAGTCAGATACTAAGCGCCTCTAGGTGAGGCCGACTTACAATTTTCACACCCTCAGAGTACGTTGCTGCCTGTATGAAGCTTCCTTGCCAACGCTTCCCACAGCAGCTCTGCCCCACATGCCATCTGGGGACTTGGTTGATCCAACCGGGCACCGACCGCCTGCAGCAAATGCACTCGATTGAAAGACCCACTATTCGCTGTAATTTCAATGTACTGTGCCCAGTAGGCAACAAATGGAAGAAGAAAAATAACAGGTCCTCTCATTCCTCTTATATTTATTGAATCACATCACATCTAAATCACTGTACCAAGTATTTCAAAACCTGACTGAGTTTTTATTAAAATGAGATTCTATTTGCAATTTCAATGACATGAAATGAGGATTACTACTTGATGAACATGCATTTTTGGAAAAAGAGTTAAAAAAGATTTTGAGCAGGAAAAAACATTTCTCTCCCAAAAACATATTGTTAATTTCAGTGGCAACAGTTCTTCCAGCTCTTTAGAATGATGTTTAGATATTTTCAGACTGTGATTATAGTATAAAAATCACATCCCCATGCATTTTTAATACACTTTTTTGGACATTTGTTCAAATAGAGCCGTCTTATGACTTGGAAACGCTGCAGCTGCACGCGTCATTTTTATTACACCATAATAATTGATGCCTTCAAAGTTTTAATTTTTGGAATTTCAAGAAATGGTTGAAATGAATAATCACATATATTATGGTAATATATCAGAGAATGAATTCCTAAAATGTAGACTTTCTTCAGAAAAACTCACATGCACTTAAGATTGTTGCAAATATTTTAATATTATACTCCATAGAAACTATACCCACACAAGCTACAACAATATGTGAGTTCCCCACACATACATTTAATTTTTTGATATATTGATAGGTAAAAAACAGAATTTTCTTATAATATTAATATGCATTTCTTGTCATGTAATATTACTTCCATGTGTCTTAAGAAAGTTTTATTTAATTTGGGGTTTTTTTTCCTCTTTGTGATTGCTTAAATATTTTTCTTCATTAATGTACTATGGCTGTAAAAATATTTTTGAAAATAGTAAATTTGTTGAGACAAATATTGAAAATACTTTTTGCATTTCATCTTTTTTCTTCTTACTTTGTGTATTGTGTTCCAAGTCAACTTTTTAAGTGGCTTTGGATTACTGAAAAACAACTATCTTGATGAAACAAAACTGAATGTAATAAATAGTTTACCAAGCATAATACTTCTGTAAGAGCTTCTTACTGGAGCCACCAGTAGAGGAAATTAAGAAGTGGAAGTGTATGTGTCTCTGCTCTCTGGGTTTTAAGTTCTCAAGGTGGAGAACTGATTGGAATTGGACAAAGTTGATGGCAGTGCCACAGAACTGTTGGACTTAGCAGAAGGAAAATAAATGAAGCAATTCTTCATGGAGAAATGGTGCCCTGATAAGTGAACTCTTTATCCCAGTGAACAAATAATTTGCCCAAGTGAATTGATTTGCAAGTGTTTCCTATAGCACCCACAGAAGTTATGTATTATCAGTCTTATCTTCCTGAGAAAGAATTTTCTGGAGAAACCCTTTAAATTACATTGACACAGGTGGTATCAATTCTCAGCTCTAACTATTAATTATGTTGATGCAGATGGTCTTAGTTTAGTTTCTATAGTTTTAATATTTATACTAATCCATATCTATTTTTAGATATGTGAAAATTTTTAAATGTTTACTTTTAATAATATTATAATTTTATGTTTTTCTTCTTTTTCCTCTTTTTTTTTTTTTTTTTTTTTTTTTTTTTTTTTTTTTTTTTTTTTTTTTTTTTTTTTTTTTTTTTTTTTTTTTTTTTTGTGGGACCAGGGTTTGAACTCACGACCTTGCACTTGCCCAGCAGGCACCTGTGCCTCGGAGCTATCTCCCCAGCCCCCTTCTTTTTCCTCTTATGTCTCCTTCCTGATTTACTATAGGACTGCAACTATAAAGAATACAATAACTAAGTATGCATGCATTTTTAGGTGACTAGCCAGTTACTCCAATACTATTTATTAATTCTAATTTTAACTACTTAAATAAAATGATATTTTTCATGTACTAAATTCCTGTTTACATTTGACTATATCACTGCTCAGTACTACATTTAGTATATTATGAAATACCCTCACATATTCTAAACCTTATTAATTTAGAATATATGAGCGTATTTCATAATATACTAAAATATCTTGAAATGATTCGAATCTACATGACTGTTCTTGCTTTATAAAATCTTCTTAGCTAATTTCTTCTGTTAGCTAATTTTGAGTCTATTTCTGCATATGAACTCTAGAGTCAGTCTGTCCGTGATAATTAAACATATAGGCAGATTGTGTGTGTCATAATTTGTACATTGAAATAGGATTACTTCAGATTATGTTCTGTAATACTAGGGCTTGAGCCCAGGGGCTTCCTGTATTTCCACTCCATTTTCTAGTTTTTATTTTAAGACAGGTCCTCACTAGCTCACTAAGTTGCCCAGGCTAAGTTTGAACTTGTGATCATTCTCCCTCCCCTCGTAGAGGGCTAGAATTACAGGTATGGATCACCACACCAGGCTTAGTATCAAGTTTTCTATCCAAGAACAGAGCATTTGTTTTTAAAAATTTAAGCATCTTTTTAAGTCCAAATATCATTTAGGGTTCACTAGAAGAACAGATTTAACATAAGAGATATGTCATGAGGTGTATGTGATAGGCAAATGATTTGCAAGTTGGAATTACACAGATATCTGCAAAATCAGGTGTGGGGGAATGCAAAAGAGCTGCATGCTAGCTGGAGAGTGGAGGGTCCAGAGACCCAGCGCTGGCTGCAGAATCCCAAGCAAGTCCACACAAAGAGGCTCAAGGGTCTGGCCACAAGGCTGAAGAGTCAGTGCTGGAAGCCTGGAGGGGGACATCTGAAGGTACAGTGATAAAGACTGAAGCTCCTTCAAAGAAGCAGAAACAAGAGTTCTTTTTTCGTTATTTGTCCTATCCAGGCCACAACCCTGCTAATTTGTACCACCTACATCTAGGGTGGGTCTTCCATCTTCCATAAGTCAATCATCTAGATTCACCAAGTGTTCTGCTAAACCAGTGTTATGGTTTATGTCTAGTTGTCCCTCCAAAGCCTCATGCAATCATGGGGCAGAGACTTCTTTAGACTGAGACTTGACTCATGAGTCACTGGGATTATGTGTTTTAGTACTGATTAGATTATGGGTCTGAGTACTGCTGGGAATTATAGGTGTGGCCTGAGGTAGATAGGCTAAGGCAGAGAGCCTGATGTAATACAAAGAGAGACAGAGAGAGAGACTAGAGCTGTTGCCCTTTGCTCCCGTGGTTATTCTGTTGCCTCTGTCACCATTGTTGCTGTTCCTCCACCATGAACTGCTGCTCTCTGCCATGTGCCACTCAGCCTTGGAGCC
>PVJA010009926.1:0-48441 GCA_004027025.1 Myocastor coypus
TTATAGGATATTACAGCACAGGTTCTCTTATATCCTGGGTCTTTATTGACCTTGAAGGGCTAGGGCCAAAATATTGGCTATCCTTATAGCCCTTCTTTTTCTCCAATTTTTGGTCTGTTAACTTACATTCTTAACCCTCCAGCAGAAAAGCTTTGTGATACTATTACTCTATAACATAGGTACTTGAGCTTATCATCATCACTGGCTTTCTGAGTATCAAATATCTTTGACTTAGCTTGGAATTGATATTTTCTGACCATCATTGATATTCTAATAAATTTCCATACTATGTGATATAAGCAGTTACACAATTTTTACACAGATATTTGGAAATTCAAGGAAATACAAAATTGTAGCCTGTCAAGAATATGGTATTTGGCCCAGTCTCTTATTTTCAAGTACTACTCTTGAGAGAGAGAGAATGACAGTAACTGAGTTTACACCAGGAGCAGTACACATCAAAAAGACAAGAGTGACATGTATTCCAAAAATAGTTTTAGCGTTACATTGTGCTATAATCAATATGATGAACCTTTTGAAGGTTCTTGAGACCAGTATCTGATTCATCCTGTGTACATAAGTGCATGGTTTTGCTATTGATATATTTTCTCCTTTATCTGCTTCCAGTCACTTTGTTGTTTAATCCATAACACATTCAGCTATTTCACCATAAATTGTACAATATTTTTTTTTATTTCTGTCACTCTTGCCAGCTAACTAGCTGGTATAATACCATATATTCAGATAATTCTCATTTCCAGTTGTACACCATTAGCCTGTTTCTTTCTTTTCCCGACAAGTAATCGTCTTGGTTAATTTTTCTTTCTAGACTTCTTTTCCAATTAGAACCATTTATGTGTATAGATCCAGATAGAGATATACATGTATGTATGCATATTTAGATATTCTTATTTCTTCAAGTGCAAAAGGTAGCCTTAGTATATGTGCTATTGTGTACCATTCTGTTTTCACTTAAATGTGTCCTGGAAATTCTTCACATTACTGTCTAGAGGTCTTCCTGGAGAAGTTCTGAGTTAGAAGAATGGCTCCAGCTAACTTTGGGTTTGAAAGTCTTTATCTAGCTGCCTTACAGAAAATAGAATTTAAAAGGGGAGGTGCCAAAACAGGACAAAGGGAGGCATTAAGGAGCGACAGCAAAGGTCTAGGGAAACATGGCAGTGAGCCTGGTAGATTATACAAATGAAGAAAACACACTGGAGTTGGAAGGACCTGAATGTCTGAGCAGAGTTGCTATGGTAGCACGGACACCAAACAGATCTTTATCTGATGTATGTCACATTTTATGTAGGATCTCTGTCACAGGCACTGAACCTGAGTCGTAACTCACACAAATTATTCTAGTTCTGACATGCTTTTATCATTATGCTCTTCTACTTGGAAGTCCAGATAAGCAGCTTTTTTGTCTTGATTGAGTTAGTTATGTGAACTTGAGCAAAAAAGAAGTGAGTAGCTGTTTCTGGTAGACGGAACAGCACAGTAAAGCTTCCAAGGCTGTGAAATTTGGCTTTTATCTCATAAACAGTGGTCTTTGAAAGCTATAAGGACAAGAGGAATTTTGAAAACATTAAATGGTAGTGCAGAAAAGAAAAATCAGGTACCAGAAAATCAGAATAGAAAACCAGCCTTGGGCCTTACTTATACCCAACAGGCAGTCCGTCACCGATGACCTCAAATGACCTATTTTTGTAAAGATTTGTCCTGGCTAACTCTGCCACCACTTCTTTGACTTCACTTCCTCCTCTTTCCTCTACTTTGGGCTCACTGTATTCCAGCCTCACTAGCCCATTTGCTCCTCCTACACTCATAACTCATGCTCCTGACTCAGGATCTTTGAATCTACTGTTTTTTCCTGTCTACACTGACTCTTCCTTTTCAGCAGAAACATGCCTTCCCTAACTGACCTATTTGAAACTGTAATGAGTGCTTTTCCTGTCCACCTCATTCTGGTTTGTGTTACTTTGTAGAATATAGCACCACTTGGATAATACAATATTACATAGCCATTTGTTTTTGTCTTCCCTCTCTAGAATGGAAGATCACATTTAGCTCTCTCTTGCAACTGCACTACTTAGTATGCTGCATGAAACACAGTTGCACACAAAGATTTTTTTGACTGAATGAATGGGATATAAAATATCTTTCAGTAAGTCTTTCTTCTGGTCCTTTTCTTCAAGGAGTCTTGTCTTAGTTACTTTTTGCTCGTTGCTGGGACAAATACCCAACACTCAAAATGAAGGAAGGAAAGGTTTATTTAGCTCACAGTTCGTGGAGGTTTCAGTCCATATTCGGCTGTCCCAAGGCTGAGTGGAGCAGAGCAGAAAGCATCCAGTTCATGGCGGCGGAACAGCAACAAAATGGTGGCAGAAATAGCCAACCAAATAGGGCAGCAGAGAGCAACAGCTGAGAGCAACACGTGAGAGCAACAGCTCAAGTCTGTCTCTCTGTCTCTCTTTATATTACATTCAGGCTCTCTGCCTTAGCTCCCACCTTAGGCTACACCCATAATTCCAGAAGTACTTCCACCCATAATCCCATCAGTACTAAAACCTATAATCCCAGGGATCATGGATCAAGTCTCAAACTCTAGAAGTCCCTGCCCAATGACTCCATGAGGCTCTGGGGGGACAACTACACATAAACCATAACAGAGTCTCAACTAGAGAAGATGAGAGGTGGCAATGGACAGGGAGGAGAACTAGGATGCAAAGTTGGCCCTGAGCCTAAAAGGACAGGGGAAAGAGCTTGAAGCGAAGGCAAGGGGCTCAGCTTGGCACTATTACTTTCAGGCTGAGAAAAATTCAGGCTAAATTTTTGGAGACTAATAATTTTTGTAACCAAACTTGCTTTTTCTTTTTCTTTCTTTTTTTTTTTTTTTCAGGACTTGGGTTCGAATTCATGACCTTGCACTTGCCCAGCAGGCACTTGTGCCACGGAGCTATCTCCTCAGCCCCCAAACTTGTTTTTTCTATACTCTATCTTTTCCCTAAACTTACAAATATTTTTTAAGAAAGCCAAAGTTTTCAAACGCTTGGAAGAAAATAAAAATATCTTCATAACCTCAGAAAGGAGAAGAGTTTGTTTAAAAAGCACAGAATGTGCAAATGTGAAAGGAAAGTATTGGTGACTCAACCATATTAAAATTAAGAACTTTAAATCTCTAAAGGCAATATAAATGTGATCTACATAGTAGGAGAAAAAGAATTCACTCCGTTAATATTAATGAGTACTGGCTATGTGCCAGGAACTGTAAATAGTTCTTCAGACACATTACTCTGTGTGTGTGTGTGTGTGTGTGTGCACATACACACGTGCATGTATGTATGCAAAACCATCTGGCTCCTGAGTACTATAGTTTGAACCTAGAGTGTCCCCGAAAGGTCCATATGTTAAAGGTTTAGTCTTCAGGATTAGCATTATTGGGAGGTGGTAGAACAAACTTTAGGAGGTGGAGCTTGTCAAAAAGCTGAGTAATTGAGAGTGTATGCTTACAGGGAATATGGAACCCTGGCCTTCTCCTCTACCTCTCACTCTGCTTCTTTTTTTAAATGTATTTAGTACAGGGTCCACAAGGTGTCACTATGTGGCCCAGAGTTATAGCGATCCTCCCACTTTCAGCCTCGCAAGTTGGGATTACAGGTATGTGCCACCATTCCCAGTCTCAATCTTGGTCTCAGTACACCCTGCGGGTGAGGCTGGCACAGCACACCAGGAATCAAACCCTAGTCCCTGCATCTGCCTAACCAGGTGCTTTAGTACTCTAAGTTATCTGGCCAGTCCTCTCCTCTGTGATCTTGTTTAACTCATTCACTTTACTGTTTGTTTCTTCTTTAAAAATCACTGAATATTTTACTAATCAATTTCTTTTCTGTTTATTTAAATTCTTTTAATGTTCACTAAACATGAATTTTCTTATGTGTTTCCTCTTTTATTTCTTCAAGCATTTTGACTACTTGGTTCTTGTATTCTTTGCCTATAACTTCCTTTATTTCAGTGCCTCTAAGATCAGCTTTCTGGGAGCGAAGGGTTTTTGGAGGCATCTTGCTGCCTTTGCCTCTGATTCTCAAGTTTCTATTGCTTTTATGTGGAGGGTTGAAGATCTGTTAGGGTAGAACAAGGTAGAACAATTCTGTCAGTACCATGGAAATCTGCAGTTAGATTCTGTCTCCTTGTGATTTGTCCTTGAGTTTGGTAGTTTTGTGGTGTTGATGTTCCTCTATAAGCCACTCAACATAATCAAATCAGTCCCAGTCACTGTGTCATAATGATAGAACAATTATTGACTGTATCAGCATCTGAAGAACCAACCATAGTGGTCATATAATTTAAAACTTGTTCTGACCGTTTCATACTTTTTTTTCCTGTTAATAATCCAAGAGGGCAATGGACTGGTGCTGATAAGTAAGCTGGAATGCAGTGGATGAGGGAAGGAGCTCTGAAAAAGAAAAGGAATAAAATAGCTCAGAAGGAAGGGAAAATGAAAACACAGGTAGCAGCAACTGAATGTAAAGAAAGTGGTATGACTTTGTTTTTTTTAATTTTTAAAAATTTATTTATTTTTTCTCATGTTTCAGAACCTTTGTTTATTCACTCATTTTTATGGCTGGCTCAGCCTGCCCCGAGGGCACGGCTGGTGCAGCATGTGGTGCCGGGGATTGAACCGCGGTCGAACCGCGGTCCGTGCTTTCCCAAGCAAGCACTTTAGACCACTGAGCCATCCCGCCAGGCCCCAGTGGTATGACTTTGATGGTTACTTTTATACCTGGAATGGAAGGAGCAGAGGGTCTTGAGAGGTCCTCTGCAGTGGCAGGGAAAACAAAGGAGCAACAGGGAAGTATTATTGAAGATTGAGGGAAGCTGTATAGAAGGTTGCAATTCATGAACTGAAAGAAAGCTTGCATTGGAATCCTGCATATGTAAGTTTTGGTACAAGTTACTCTAATATGACCATGAGATATATTTTTAAACTAAAATTCTAAACAATTCTCCATTTCACATATCTAAAGATCCAAATATAGAGATAGAGATAGGTATCAGATGAAAGTAGACCGGGAAATGAAAGACATAAAAAATACATTGATAAAAGGAAATTATAAAAGAAAATAATTTTTTAAAACATAGACACAAAAGTAGAGAGTTCTCTCTGGGCAGACAGACCTCTGTTAGATTTCAGCTGCATTCACGGGCATGACAAATTGGATGTTTTGTCTCTCTCCTACGAGCACATACCTTTAATTGGTTTGAGGAGTTAGGGGAAGCAGAGTGGGACCAGTCAAGCTCTCAGTTTTTCAGTGATTTGGGCAGGGAGGCAGGCTTCTTCAATTCTAGTCCCCTTCCGCCCCCTGTAGGTGGTCCCTGCAGCTGTTTATGTCTGCTCCTTCCACACTTCTGTGATGGCACAATGCAGTTCCCTTGAATGTCCTCCTTTCTGTCCCCATGCCTTCTATTAGCTTTTTTCCATGCCTCTTAAAGAACATATGTATACCTGGGAGCTCAGCAGTTCCTGGAACTTGAAAGGGGTGGACATTTGCACTGAACTCAGTAGTGTTTAGATGCCAATGGGAAGGTAGAATTTTGTGCCCAATGAGATGGATCCCACATGTGTACCAAGCTCTGTGATGGCTGGGAAGGTACAGCGCTTTGTGGAATTTGCAGTGGGGGTGGGAATATGCCCACTAGGACACCATTTGAGCATCTCCCCTCTATCACTAGACTGCTGCAATCACCACCACTGTCTGCCTCTGCCTGTCTCAGGTTCCTATCAAAACCACAGCCTGGCTCTGTTCTGTCCAAAGGACTTATTGATACCAACTCAATCACTGCCCCTGATTTTCTGGCCCCCAATCTTCTCTAGCACACTGATCTGAGGAGTCTTTCTCCTGTACCCAGAATCCCAGTGGAAAGGAAAGTGGGACAGATGTGCACTGGGAGTGAGTGCACAGCTGGGCATAGATCACAGGCACCTGGGTTCAGGTCACATGGGCCCAGATCACCACCACCTGGACACAAGACAACTGCCTTCTGGGCCCAGAGTACAGTCACAAGATGATTCACTAGGCTCCTTCCTTCTACCCTTAGCTTCTTCCTTCAGAAGTTGGGTGCTTTCCCAAAATAGGACCGTTTGCCAGAGCCGAGTTGTGAGCAGTGCAGTGAGCAGTGACCCTGCCTTTTCCTCTAGACACTCCTCATACTATAGTGTCTACTGGGTTCCTACTTTAAATTCCTTTTCTCTCCCTTGCTGTTTTCTTTTGTTCTTGCTTCCCACTAACCACACATCCTGATAAGTGATTTCCAAGTATCTTACAAGTGTTGCTAACTCTAATCCCCTGTTGTCCCTAACCAATTTAGCAATATTTTCAGATGCAACCCCATCATGAGTCAAGAAGTATCTGTCAAAAGCAGGCAGCCTTACTCAATGTCTCATTGTTTAGGGAGACTTACATACATATGTGATAAAATTACAAACAAAGCAAGACAATGATAGCCAAACATATTAGTGTAGTTATTCATGGTGAAGGAGGACATGGAACATAAGCTAAGGCAGAAGCACACTAGAGCCTTGGGATAGCAAAGTAATAGCTATCTCTTAGGCTGGGCAGTAGGACATGGGCTCACATTGCTATTCTTTCAACTCTTATATACACAGCGGATGATACATTTCTCTCATAATAATACAAAGACAAAAAAAACATAAAGGAAAAGAAATGGAAAAACCTAGCAGATCTTAAAGCTTCATATACTGTTTTTAGAAGCGAGAAGATAGGAAAGGAGCTGAATGCCCATTTTAGTTTTTGCGATCTTACCCACTTTACCATGCCAAATCACTCTGCTGTTGACTGGCACCACATTTCAACCATCTTATAGTGTTTCCAAATTAGCAGCCATGGAGCCTAATCTGTTTTAGTTGTGCTTTATTTAGACAAAACAATTATCTATTTTTAAAAAAGAATTGACATAAAAAAAAGAATTGAAATAGAAGCAGGACATAATGGTGCATGCTTGTAGTCCCAACACTCAGGGAGACTGAGTTAGGAAGATCACAAATTCAAATCCAACCTGGACAACCTAGTGATTTATCCAGAGCGTGTCTCCAAGTAAAAAAAGCATTAATAGGGCCAGGCATACAGCTAGGTTCAATCCCTGGTACCACCCAAGAAATCGAAATGAAGCCTAGGCATAGCAGCACATGCCTGTAGTCCCATCTACTTGGAGGCTGAGATTGGAGGGCCACTTAAACCCATAGATTTAGGACAAGCCAAGGCATAAAAGAAGAAAAGCAATATTATAAAATAAAATAGAATTTGAAGTGGTTTGGAAAAATAAGACAAGTGTATATACATGCATACTTGTCCACATAAAGAGAAATAAAGACGCACAATATTAACAGTTATTGAACTTAAGCAGTACATGATAACTAGGCATTAGTTATAATGTTCTTTTAACTTTCCCATGTGTTTGAAATTATTTACAATAAAAAGCTAGAATGCCTTTACGAGCAAGCCCTCTCTGGGGCACCATGCTCCTCACCGCTCCCCATTACAACTCTCTGCTTTACGTCCCTCATTTCTAGCATTTTTGGCTCAGCGTGTAGGTCTCAACTGCTAGATTTCCTCTGTCTCCTGCATGTAAGCAGGCCATGGTATTGGAGTAGCAGATGTCCCTCTCATTACCTATGGGCTGAATGAATCAGACAAGAAATTTAGAGTCTAGAAAAGGACAAAGTCAGCCCATGGCAGCTACGATAACTTTGACAAGTGTGGCTATAGTTGATAAAACACAGGAAGGGCTTAGAGAAGTCAATCCACACTGTCCAGCTTCTCCCATGAGAGCAAATGTAGATGTTTATGATTCTTTAGGACTTGGAGCCAAAAGTGAAGCATGAGAAACTAAGCTCCTCAAAACAAACAAACAAACAAACAAAATGGATTAAAGCAACTGCAAGCAGAAACAGGGGCTAGGAGTTTGATCCCCAGGCCTGCCATGCCAGCTCTGCCCCTGGTGTGCACTGAGCCAGCAACTGAGACTGGTCGTGGTGGTGCATGCCTGTATCCCAGCTCTTGGGAGGCTGTAAACAGGTGGGTCACTATGAGTCTGATCTAGTAGTGAGACCCTGAACACCCTGTAGACCCTTCCCCTGAACTCCCCCCCACAAATACTCAAGAAACTAAGCTCCTCTAGAACATCACCTTGCCAGTGGGGTGTACAACTGTGTCAAGGAGATACTGTATGTGCTCAGTGTCTATTACCTGTTGTATGGGTAGCTATTCCTGAACTTGTCAGGAGTTCCTTGAAAGTACATAGGTTCCGAAGATTTTGCAACCCAGAAACTTACTCTCAGACAGCTAAGCTCTTAGTTTCCCACTGTCCAGTCACGTTAGGGAAATGGAGGCAGCTTCCTAGCTAGCATTTGCTTAGCCACAGTCCATGATGTGATAGCTTCTCTCTGGAAAAACTGTGCTTCTCATTCCTGCAACTATCACATGGCCCTGAACAAATGCTTAGTCCCTGCCACCCTCAGGCTGGCTATTTCAACACACACCACAGTGTGTGATTTTTATCCAATTGCTTAATATACAAAACAGGTTTAGAAGGAACATACAGATAGTCAGGGGCAGGCAGGAAACTGGAGGATTAAGCTGAAGATAGCCACAGACACTATACCTGGCCAGCCCAGCATGCCAAAGCAAGTGGTAAATGACAAAATCTGGGATTGCCTTAATGACATAGACAGGGATTAAGGTCACTTGCCTTTCTGGGTGCTAGTCATTTCTGATCTAGGGCTACATTTAGGTGATTTCCAGTGACTGTCTCAACTTTTGGAACAATCTTGCCCTTGTTTTGGTTTACTTTTGCTTTGAGCGTCCCACCTTGCTGACTTCCCATACCTCAGATCTTCAGTTTGTTTCTTGATATCTAGATCTCCACATGTATAGGCACGGGTCTATTTTGACACATATCCATCTTTCTCTGTGACCTACTTTAGCTTGTGGCTGCCCACATCTTATTGTGACAGAACTCATTTGAAAGTTTTTCCTGCTGTGCCAAATCCTGATAGGCCAGGGACTGAAGAGAAGCAAAGAAGAACTTGATTCTCAAAGCTGTAGCATAAAGAAATAACATCAAGCTGTGATTCAGGGGCAGATAGAGTTTTTCATGTGCAGTTCTTGAGAAAGAAACTCCTGTTGGAAAAATGAAGATCAATAAAGATAGAGGAGGGATGAATAGAAAAGAATATCCTCCATAATTTTTTTTTGGTGGTACCAGGGATCGAACTCAGGACCTTGTCTTGCCAGGCAAGCACTTATTCTACTGAGCTATCTCCCCAGCCCTTAACTGTTCTTTTGTGTGTGGGGGCGGTACCAGGGTTCGAACTCAAGGCCTTGCACTTGCCAGACAGGCACTTATGCCATGGAACTATCTCCGCAGCCCCTAACATCCTCCATAAAACAATGATAAAACTATATTGTCAACCAAGAATTATGGTTAATACAATTCTATGAGGTCATATGGATAAAAACAATAGCAATTACAAAAGGAAAGCATCAATGTACTTACTAACAACTAGGACTCCATATCTCCAAGTTTCCTAATGTCTTTTGGCAATTACTTCATTTTCTTTGGTACACTTCTGAGTTGCCCAATCCACCTACATGCCAAAAAAGTCTCCAGGTGCCCTAGATATTCTGGCCTAGGAAATTGCAAACCAATTCTACCGTTAGCTCAGATGAGACTAAAGTCGTTTTCTCTTTTCTCAAAAGGAAGTCAGAATAATCCCAAAGCAGAAAAACTGACATGCTGAAAAAACACAGCTGTCTCACAATAGTTTACCCTGGGTACTAGCTGATGCCAGTTATCCATTACTTATAAGTCTCACAATTTGAGACTTCACCTCAAGACTGCCCTTGGCTTGCATTTGAACTTTCCTGAAGTTTGAACAGAGCTATTTCTAAGCTGTAGCACTACTGGATCTAGTCAGTCGGGGGCATCACAAAACCTGCCTCCTCTGCTGTTTGAAGGCTCTTCTGAGACCCAGTCATCCCCTGGATGAGAGAGGCTGATGCTGCTGACCGGGCTACCTTGTGCCTGGACACTTCCCAGGTTAGTGGAACCCTGAGAATGCTTCTCACTTTCTCACCACTGTGTACTAAGAGTGACTGGTAGAAAGGGCTGCACTTTCTACCAAACAGTGCTGCAGAAAGCTGTAGGTAAAGGAAGTTTCTGATTAGTGACTTTTCTCCTACAACTGAAAGACCCTGAAAAGTGGTCTACAACTTAGTCCTTCCCCTATAATCGAATATTGGTTAAATGGATTATAGGATACCCATACAACAAAATGTTACATATTGGCTGTGCCAGCCCTATTCCTGGCGTGTTGAGATGGCAACTGTGGCTGGGCGTGGTGGTGCATGCCTGTAATCCCAGAGCTTGGGAAGCTGAAAACAGAAGAATCACTATGAGTCCAATCTGTGTAGTGAGAACCAATTGTCCCTCTACTAAATATATATTTTAAAAAATGTTACATATTGGAGAAAGTTGACATGAAAAATGTCCACAGTATACCACTGGATGAAAACACAGGTTATAAAATGTAATATAGAGTGTGATCTCATTTAAATTGAGTAAAATAACTCACTTATCTTTTAATATGAGCATATATGTCAGTAATGCATTCAGCAAAGTGCTTTACATAAATCATCTTACAACCTTGTAATACGAATACTTACCTTGCAAATTAGGAAACCAGCACTAAAATGGTAAATCATTTGCAACAGTTCATTTCAGTGACAGAACTGAGACACACACCCAGATGGGGTGGACTCAAGAACTCTAACTCTTAGCAATGGCACCATTATCTATTCCTACATTTGTATAGGAAAAGGTTAAAAAAATAGATAGCAAGACGTGACTGGTTCTCATTATTGTTCCTTCTGTGAAGTGAGATTGTGAGTGACTTGTTCCCTTTATACTTTTCCAAGTACTCAAAAAACTGTGCAACTTACATGGGCTTTTTTAAATGTACGTATGGCCACCCTGGGGGCAGGGATCAAACCTCAGTCCCTGCACTTGCCTAAGCAGGTGCTTTAGTCAGCTGAGCTATCTCACCAGCCCCTACATGAATATTATCATAATCAGGAGAAACAAAAAATCAGTTCCATTTGGTAAAAACCAATAAGCTATTGTCTGCAACTTGTACACAGCAAACTATGGAGGAATAGCTTAACTTTTACAAAGACTCTTGGATTCTCCACCAAGCCTCGTTGTGCAGAATAAATAGATAATAGGCATGTACATACGTCTTCTCAGACAATACTATCCTTATGTATATACATGGTGGCTTTAGTTTGTCAAATAATTCTCAATGGAGATTTAAAACATGGATATTATCATGTAGAGGTCTGTGGTATTTTAAACATTAAATTACTAAAGCAAAAGTTGGGATCTAGTACCTTCAGTATGTTCTGTGCAGTTTACATCCTCTTTGTTTCAGGGACACAGGAGGAAATACATAAGGAGACTGGGAATTCAAACATTACTAAAAGTCAGTCCGAGAGGCTTGCTTGCTGGAAACGATTAGCGGGATGAGAGAATGTGGAAATGGTGTTGGCCTAAGATTCTCTTCTGGAAAGACAGAGTGTTACTCTCCCCTGTATTGCCAAGGACAAGGACCCACCCTCACACACAGGTGACAGGAACACATCAGCAGGCTGGTGGGGTTGCAATACCTGAGCATTAACACTGGCGTTAAGGCCAGATTGTTTTCCAGTTGGCAGGAAGACCTTAGTTGGGAGGGTACTCGGGAGAGTAAGGAGGCCAAATGAAAGGCTTTCTGTTTTGCCAAAGTGCCTCAAAGGTCAGCACTTCCCTTCCTGTTCCAGCCCTGACCCGAACCTCTGCTAGCAAAGCCTGCGCGCCCGCAGCAGGTAAGCTGCCTCCGCCCCTGTGTCCCGCCTCTGCGTTCCTGCGACTAACTTCCTGTTCCAGCCCTTCCTTTTCTTTGTTCCTTCGCATTTTTTATATGTCCTTTGTCCTCTCCTACTTTTATAGCTTACTGTTTACCACAGAAGTATGCAGGCCATGCTCTCTTTAGGACTCCAGTCATCTCATTAACATGTTGGAAACCAGTGGTTCACAGACGGAAAACATGAGACACTGAGTTATGACGCAACACTGAAGGCCTATGATTTTTCAGGCATGAAGAGCAGTTATGCTAACAGATAAGATATGATCTCAGCCCCTTTAGATGCATACGACTTTCAGGTGGAACAAGCAAAAAGCAAAACACACACACACACACACACACACACACACACACAAACACACACATTCTGATTTTCTTTAATGAGCATGAAGCTTTTTTTTTTAAAGTGAAAAGATGGGTGTGCGATGGGGCTTTGCTGCTTTGCCTCTCATCCCACTTTGGCCTGTATCTAGGACTCACCTAGAAACTGGGCCCCATGTGTCATCTCTGCTTCTGGAGGCTGGAGCTGAAGCTCAGAGCCCTGGGCAAGAAAAGACAGCCTTTAATATTTACTCAAGGATAGGTGAGGGGGAAAGGGAAAGAGGTTGTACTACATTAAAAGCAAATTAAGTTTTTGCCAAAAAGATTGCATCTGGATCCAGCTGCCAGTCTGCAGGGAATATAGAACATGCTGACATGTCCTCTGATCGGCAATAAGCAAAATCCAGACTGTGCAAAATTCCACAGACCAAATGATGTAGATGTTCAGTAGCTAAATCTGAAGGAAAGGAAAAGAAGAGGATCCTAGACATTAGAACAGACTTGAAGCCACCAAAGCTTCCAAGGTCAAGCAGGGTAGGCCAAGGCAAAGAAAGCGTCACAGCTCAGAGGAGGCAAAGCAGACCTGATGATTAAATGCAACATGGACTCCTGCTGGGATGCTGGGACAAAAAATAGGCATAAATAAAAAAATTAATGTCACCCAAATAAAATCTGAAATCTAGTTACCAGAAACTCATCAATATTGGTTTCTTAGTTGTAATAAATATGCAGTCATTACATAAGGTATTAACATAAATGATGAACTAGGAAAAGGGGATAGGGAACTATCTGTACTGTCTTTGCAATTCATAATCTAAAATTATTCTAAGGGGCCAGGGATATAGCTCAGTAGAATAAACACCTGCATGGCAAGCACAAGGTCCTGAGTTCAATCCCTGCTACCACACACACACATATAATAACAGTAATAATAATAATAATAATAATAATAATAATAATAATAATAACAATAATATATATGACTGATCTTGAATGCTTCAATTGAAAAACATTTTGGGGCCAGTCAAAAAGCTCAGAAGATTAAAGTACCTGCTTAGGCACATGCAGGGACCAGGGTTTGATCCCTGGAGTGGTGTGCTGGTCCTGCCCCCAGGGCGCACTGAGAGGGCAACTGAGACTGGGCATGGTGGTGCAGACCTGTAATCCCAGAACTTGGGAAGCTGTAAACAGGAGGATTACTACAAATCCAATCTGTGTAGTGAGACCCTGTAGACCCTGTACTAAATACATTTAAAAAATAAATAAAACATTTCCAAGATAAAAAGGTAAAAATAGAGATGGAACAACTAAAAGACAAATCAATTTTTTTTAAATGGGCAAGACTAAGCTACTAGTAAGGGAAATATATTTGTGTTAAAAAATAGAAGTTGGGCAAAATAACACATGCCTATAATCCGAGACCTCTGTGATGTTGAGGCAGGAGGATCACAAATTTGATCCCAGTCTGAGCCTCTTAGTGAAACACTGTCTCAAGATAAAAGAAAATTTTAAAAGTCTAGTAATACAGCTGAGTGCAAAGGCCCAGTATACAAAAGAAGAAAGAAGCGAGGTGGGGGAGGGAGAGCAAGAGGGAGAGGGAGACGCTGAGAGGAAGAGGAAGAGGAAGAGGAAGAGGGAGAGGGAGAGGGAGAGGAAGAGGGAGAGGGAGAGAGAAAACAAACAAGTGAGAGAGGGAGTCACTTGTCTTATAATAACTCATTAAGGCACACATTTACTTTAAGTGTTTCTTTGTATATGAAATAGATTTCACAATGAGAGAAAGGAGGGAGGCAGTGAGAGAGAGAGACATAAGAAATATAACATTAACTGGAGAAATTTTTATGTCTGTGTCTTGTACTCTGATCAACTACTTTAAAGATAAAAACATGCAATGTATGAACTATTGTTATTCTCTTATTATTTTGTTATGAAATTTTGTTTTAGCTTTTTCCCATAAAATAAAATTGAAAAAAAGGGGGCCCGGCAGGATGGCTCACTGGTCTAAAGCGCCTGCTTCGGAAAGCTTAGGTGGCTGCAGGGACCACAGTTCGATCCCTGGCACCACATGCTGTGCCAGCCCCGCACTCAGGGCAGGCTGAGCCGCCCATAAAAATAAATAAACAAACAAACAAAAGTTATGAAATAAGAAAAAAAAGTAAAATTGAAAAAAATAGCAAAACATCCAGCTGTACATGGTGATACTGGAATCTCAGCACTCTGTGAGGCTGAGAGCAAGGAAATCACAAGTTCTTTCCCAGCCTGGGAAACATAGGAATTTAGCAAGACCATCACAAAACAAAATAGAAAATTAGTTGTAGATTTAGCTCAGTATAAAGGTTTCAGGTTCAATTCCTGGGAGCAGGATCCAAATAAACCCAACTGACTTTGTTAGAATGAATTGGGTATTAGATTATTGTTAGGGAGTAGTAACAGTGATATTATTACGGAAGAAAACACAGCATCTGTATTTTTTTAGATGTGTAGTGAAGAATTTAGGGGTAGGGTCGGGCATATAGCTCAGTAGCACAAGCTCCTGCCTGACAAGGTTAAGGTCCTGAGTTCAATTCCCAGTACCAAAAAGAATAAAAGAATTTAGGGGTAAAACACATTTCAGGAGCCACGGACACAAGTGCCTACCTGGCAAGTGTAAGGTGCTGAGTTCAATCCCCGGTTCTACAAAAAAGGAAAAAAAAAAAAAAACAATAAAAAAAGACACATTTCAGAACGGCTATCAAATATTCAAAATAAGTGAAAGCATAGACAGAACAAGTATAGAAAAATGGTTTTTTAATTTTTTTTGTTTTGTTTTGTTTCTGTCTTTTTGAGATAGGTCTTGCCATGCAATTCAAGCTGGCCTTCTAGCCTGGGCTGGTTCAAAATTGCAACAATCCTCCTGCATCAATCTCCCAAGTGCTGGCATTACAGACATGTAGCACCACACCTGACTGGAAAAATGTTAATAGCTTTTTCTATTTGTTTTTTTTGTTGTTGTTTTGTTTTGTTTTTCTCCAATACTGAGGACTGGTCAATAGTTGTTGAACATAAACATGATGATCCTGTTCTTGAGTTTTTCATATGTTTGGAAAATTTTCTATTAAATATTATAGGAGTGGAACAGACCCAAAGCAGGCTGCTTCAGAGCTATAAAGACCTAATCATAGGTGCTCTTTATTTGGAATCCCATAGATTTCCCTTCCCACCAGCCATCTTTCTAAGCTGCCAACCACTAGTGTCTCTGAGTAGCCTGTGAGGGAATTTTCCCTCTCGGTCTCTGTGTCACTTGGACTGGATGATATTCACTTTCCCCTTTCTCCATCCTGATGTGCTAACAATTTCACGAAGGAAAGTCAAAGGGCAGGTGGGCTGGGCCAGACCTGATGGCACAGTCCTCATGGTTCTATAACCCAGCCCTGCAGTAGGTGGAATTGGGGGTGGGACAAAGAAGGGAGTGGGATGGTGCTAACTCCTCATGGTCATTGCAGCCACTATTAAATGAGCTCGCAGAAGCTGGTGGCACCGTTCACTGGAACACTGCTCTAAGGCCTTTGCCTCCCTCAGGCGCCAGGGCAGCATGCCTTACTCTAAGCAGCCTAATAGCTTCCAGATTCTGAGCCTTCTGCAGTGGCCCTTGAGCTACCTTGCCATATGTGAGTACCGACCTAGAAGTGTATAGTGAGGAGCCAGAGTGAAAAGCCAGGACCAGATCTGGATTGATGTTGATCATGGGAAGTCTCACCTCTGGCCTTTGCATTATACAGGATGTACCAGAGTGTAAAGAAAGGGAGTGTCAACGACGAGACAGAACTCAGGGCACAGTAAGGACAGCAGTGTAGCAGGACAGTGTCCTGGTAGAGATGAACCTCACTATCTAGCCAGGAGGGCTCACTTAGCGGGACTGGGACAGAAAAATCATTAGAGTTATAAACTTAGAGAAACGTAGCCTGGGTTTGAGCAGTAGAAGCTCCACTCTGGAAGGGAAGAGGTGACATGGGGGAGGAAAGAGAGACAGTGGAAAGAGCTGTGAATGAGCAGGGGGAAAAGAACAAGGGGTGGGATACAGTGGAGGGATGCAGGTATAGGGTAGGCAAGGTGTAGGGCGACATGGGCAGCATCAGTGCAAATGATGGAGGTCTGGTAACTTAACAAGGGCTCTGGGGTGATGGACAGGGAGTAAAACAGGAGATGAGAAGAGAAAGATGGTGCCAAATGGGGGAAGGAGGAGACAAGCAGCATGAAGACAGCAAGAGTACCAGGATGGCACCTGGCCGAGGCAGAGAGCCAGGGATGGCACGTAGGAGGAAAACTGGGACTTGCATGTGGTAGGTGAGGGGAGAAAGTGTGGAAGGCTAAGCTGGCATATGTGGTGGATGGGCAGGACCCGGACTGTGCTGAAGGCCAGGCAGTATGGAGACCTAAGTGGTAATGAGACTGGATATTGTCAAGTACTGCTGGAAGTTCAAAGCTAGTCTGACCTCACCTTTCATCAGTTTGGGTCTTGCAGCCATTGTTTATTTTGCTGCTGTTTACACCCTTGTGGCCACTACCTGCACTTTACTTTGTCTGGTTATTCTTGGACTGGAAGACTCCAGAGAAAGGTAAGACTCACGGGCCTATAAAAAGAATGCTCCACCTTCACCTGCAAGCCTGCCTGGTGAGTCCCACTTGCCAGGCCACAGGGCTCGCTCACCTTCATGCATCCAGGTCCATAGCAGCCAGCCTGGCTGAGAGTATCCTGGGACTTCCTCCTTTCTTACCTCACTGATGGCGTGAAGGTCCCTCCAAACTGTGAGGGAAGCTCTGGGTAAGGGACAGCGTGGCACATGCTGACTTGTCTTCTTCTGGTGTTTTTGTCTCAGGTGGCAGGCGCTCAGCCTGGGTAAGGAATTGGTATATCTGGACTCACATCAGAGACTATTTCCCCATAATGGTAAGAGGCTCTTCCCTAATTTGTTCCTCCTAGATCCCTAAGTGCTAGACATTTATACCAAATACATAGGATTGTCCACAAGGAAATGACCATCTCAGAGATGGTCTCAGTGCAGGCAAGATACCTTCAGGGTCCTCCATACTCTGCTAAGATACTTGGACAACCTTGGACACCTGCCCAACTCCAAAGGCAGAGGGAAAGTAGCGTTCAGTGCAGCTTCACAAATGTAGATCAAAAATCTCCTCTGACTTACTTGTTTGGGCTACAGAGAAGTGAATAGGATGAGTCTCCTCCACCTAATAGCTCACCTCTGCCAGGGAGAAAAATTATGTAATGACAATTCGGTGTAAGGCATAGAAGTAGTTCAGATGATGGATATTAAGGATATAGTGGTAGCTAAGTGGAGTTTCCAAGGTTCAATAAAAGTTAGCTACTAGTTTGTGAACACTGAAAAGGAATTTAGAGAAGACAATACCAGGGTGCAGTTCTGGAAATATACTGCTCTGCTGACCCCTCTGGGTACTCTGGAGCAGATAAGACTCTACCCTGATTCCTAGAGCAGAATTTACTAGGCCTTGTAACATAAAAGCACTCAAAAAACAAAAAAGTCATGTGCATAAAGCACACTGATACATATAACCAAGACTACTTGAAGCCATAGTCAAGTGGCCAGACAATTACAGCTGCCTTGTTACCACAGGGCTGAGGAGACCTACCTCTCAGTGTCCTACCACCTGGGCCTACTCTTTTTTATTAGAAATCTTTGTTTCAGAAAGCACTCCAACCCTGAAAGATCCTCACATAGCTCATTCTGTTCCCTCTGGCATTTCTCTCCATGGCTGTAGATTCTTAAGACCGAAGATCTGTCACCTGAGCGCAACTATATCATGGGAGTTCATCCCCATGGCCTACTGACCTTTGGAGCCTTCTGCAACTTCTGCACTGAGGCCACTGGCTTCTCAAAGACCTTCCCAGGCATCACTCCTCACTTGGCCACCTTGTCGTGGTTCTTCAAGATCCCTCTTGTTAGGGACTACCTCATGGCCAAAGGTATGTCTGACCATAATGGACTCTGGTCCATTTCTCTCCTTGGAACAATAGCTCTTTAGGTTCCCCACTGTTACATTATACTTGTTCAAGGTATGTGAATTGGAGCTACCCTGCTTGGGCCTGAACATTGGCTCTTGTCCCCTGCTGTGTGATCAGTCTTAGGCAAATTAGCTAACCTCTATGTGCCTCAGTTTGCTTACGTATAATGAGATGCTGATGGTAACAGCCTTACCTCAGATATGGCATAATGAGTTAATAGAAGTAAAGCATTTGACATTAACAGCTGGCACAGGCCATGCACACAATAAGTAGTAGCTGTTGTTTGTGAAGAAAAAAGAAAGCAGAATTCTAGTTGAAATTCACAAAGTCCACCTGGTTATTTCCCTGAAAGCCATCCTGCTCTACATTAGGTGCCTTCTGCAGAGTGTAGGTGATTGCGTCAAAGAAAAGCGTGATCTGTTTGTCCGCAGCCATGTCGTCACATTCTTTAGTCTCAGCTGACTGAGCCTCTTCTGCTAGGACTCAAGGACATGAAGAAACCAGTGTGCTCCCTTTCTGCTCTTTTCTCTTCTGATCTGTTTGTTCCTCCCTTCTCCTCAATTCTCACCAGGTGTGTGCTCTGTGAGCCAGCCAGCCATCAACTACCTGCTGAGCCATGGCACTGGCAACCTCGTGGGCATCGTAGTGGGAGGAGTGGGAGAGGCGCTGCAGAGTGTGCCCAATACCACCACACTCATCCTGCAGAAGCGCAAGGGGTTTGTGCGCACTGCCCTCCAGCATGGGTAGGTACCCCCAGGGAGGAGGTGGAGGTGACCCTTACAGAGTACTTTGAGCATGTAAGTGATGTCAAGTCCCACACAGATATCTCCTCAAGGAACTTTTGAATGAGTAGAAGAGATGAGTGAGAATTCCAGACGTTTGCATGTCATCACTGCTTCTGAGTTTCTGGGAAGCCAAACCATAAACCCAGGCCCCATACCAGGGCAGCTAGGATAAGGCTACCTTAGCAGATCATGACTGATGGAGATAATCTACATCTGTCCATTAATGATAGATTCAAGAGGAACTGCAGTATGGTGTAGAGATTTTGTGTAGGAGCTGAAGTAGGGGGCCTAATTTAAAAGCCTGGCTGCATAGGCTGGGAATGAAGCTCAGCATACAATGATAGCTAGGCATGCACATGGCCCTGAGTTCAGTCTCTAGCACCATACATAATATACACGAAACAATAATAAATACAGTCAATAAATTCCTGGCTCTATGATGTGCCATGCACTCTGGAACAGGTTACTTAAACATTCTGAGCCTTGCTGTTTTCATCTTTATAATGTTGCTACTGATCGTTGGACCTGTTTCTTACACTGACTGTCGGCTTTGAGTATCTGTAACCATATCAAACACCCACCATGTGCCTAGAACACTGTAAGTAAGCAATACATCTAGGCATTCTGGCTTAGGGATAAAGAGGAGCCTGAGGCTAGAGCTATAGGATTCCCTGTCAGGTCAGCATCTAGCCCATATGATACAGGGACAATTGTTGCACACTCACAGCAGAGAGGAGTCCATCTTCTAAGGACCTTGGCTGATGGGTCAAGGAGATAGCTCAGCAGCATAAGTGCTTCTAAGTGTAAGGTCCTGGGTTTGATCCCTGGTTCTGGAAAAAAAAAATCTTTCATCTAAAGACCTTGGCTGAGGGGCTGCCTGAGTCAGGAGTATAAGGTAAGCATTAGAGCTTTGAACAGGGAGGAGGGGTTTCTATGTTCTAGCCCAGGTCCTTCTTGAGTGCCTGAGTGGCCTTCTGCCTTCTGAACCTGATCTCCAGATTCCCTACTGCACCCTCCACTATCTTTGTTGTAAGGATGTAGTAAGGTAAGATATGTGCTGAGAGATGGATATTAGAAACTGATAAAGATTCGCATGAAAGAGACTGTTCTCTTTTCTCTTCTTCATTTAAGGAACCTAACTACCCTAATTCTCTACTTAGGGCACTATTTGGTGTAGGATCTCATGGTCTCTACGTGATAACTTTTCTCTGCTCTAATTCTGTCCTCATGAACAGCTTCCTTGAATGAGGATCATATTGTATAAGCACATCCATGCAAAGTTATCTTCGTCTTCTCTGCATTAACTAATAGAAAGTCGTGTGTTCCCTTCCTTGGCCTTTGGAAGCTTCTCATGCTGTCCGTCTCTGGTGAGCCCTCTGGCAGAGTCCAAGTCCTCTTCCTTCCCTGTGGCCCTATTTCTCCCCACTGAAAGGTGGCCCAGAGATAACACTCTCACTGCCCTGGGAAATTCCAGGACAAGGGTCTCTAGCTATCTGACAGTCCTGTTTAGGACAAGAAGAAATGCTGTAGGTCATTGGTATTTTATCATAATACCATAGATGTGGGGCTGGCAGTGAGTAAATGGTCTTCCAGAGTGGTTCCCATTCTATCCTGTGTTGCAAAAATAAATTGGAGTTCTTCTTCAGGGCTCATCTGGTTCCCACATTCACTTTTGGGGAAACTGAGGTATATGACCAGGTGGTATTCAACGAGAGCAGCAGGATGTACAAGTTCCAGACCTTCTTCCGCCGAATCTTTGGCTTCTATTTTTGTGTCTTCTATGGACAAGGCTTTTACCGAGGCTCCCTTGGTATCTTGCCATACAGCCGGCCTATTGTCACTGTGGGTAAGTGTTGCCCTTGACCCCTGAGGCCTCCTCAGCTCTTTCTTAGCCTCCTTCACAGCACTCCTTGCCCTGCCCCCATGAAAGAAGAAAGCAGTGGAAGAGGAGAAACTGGGAGCCAACTGGCTGCCAGAGGGTTGGGCACAGAAAAAAGAGGAAGCTAAAGGAAGCAGAGATTCTAGCGCTTTCACCCTTTTCTTTTCCCCTCTCTCTTGGCAGTTGGGGAGCCTTTGCCACTGCCCAAAATGGAAAAACCAAGCCAGGAGATAGTGGACAAATACCACGCACTCTATATGGATGCCCTGAGAAAACTCTTTGATACGCACAAGACCAAATATGGCTGTTCATCCAGCCAGAAGTTGCTTTTCTTGTGACTGAAGAGACTGCATGTATGCCTGAGAGCACTTAGAGTTCATGCCATGGAGAGGAGATTCACTTACTGCTAACCCAAGAAAATCCTTGAGAGGGAAAGGAGACTAGAAAGGCTGTGTGTGGTGGGGGAGGACATTAGGAGTTCCTTATTGGCTACAGTGAAACACTCCTAAGAGTTATCCCAAGGACTGTCAGAGGGGAGCATCCTAAGACGTCTTTTGTCATGCTCCCCTCTGGCTTTCCTCTTTTAGCCTGATACCCAAGGTCCCGAAGGACCCAAATGATAGCCAAGTAGCCTCTACTCAATGTTTCAAAAATTATAATGCAAGTTTTAACTGATATATAATTTCTGTATCACACATCTAACCCGTTCAAAGTGTGTAATACAATAGTGTTTAGTATATTCACAGGGCTGTGCAGCTACCACCATTTAGTTTTAGAATGCCTTTCAGCACCCACAATGAACCTAGTACTCATTAGCAGTCTCTTCTCACTCCTCCAGGCTCTGGAAACCACTAATCTACTTTATGTCTATGGCTTTACTTATTCTTAACATTTCATACAAATACATTAAGAAGTCTTTTATGATTAGCTTCTTCCTCTTAGCACATTTTCAGGGCCCACTCATATTGTAGCTTTTGTCACTGCTTCATTCCTTTTTATGACTGAATAATACTTCATTAGACATATATACCTCATTTTATATAATCATTCACCAGTTGATGGGCATATGGGCTGTTCCTACTTTTTATCTATAATGGATAGTGTACACATTTTTGTATTATGATCTTTCAGCCTCAAATAGAAAGGTTTACTTTATGTACAAACCACTGTCCACCAGGCCTTTTGAATAGATAAAGTTACCTAACTCAGGATCATGTTTCAGTTGGCACAGATATTTCACATAGGCTAATTTGTCCTTATAATGGTCCTTGACTTCCTGATCTGAAATTATTTATAGTCATCCATTGTTTTTGTGCTTTTAATCTCACTAAATTTTGTCTAAAGTTTTTTCTAGAAACCATATTCTAAGAATTTTTAAAGAGTAAATAAAAGCACATAAGGCCTTTCCTTCACAAGGCAACCAACAAGAGACATATTTATACAGCAAATGACAAAAATTTAACAGACCATTTAGACTATTTTCCTTTTGTTGTCATTGTTTGGTTTTTTGCCAGGTTCTCCCTTAATCGTCCTGCCTCAGCCTCCCAAATGATGGTATTACAGATGTGCACCTATTTTTCCTTTAACTTTTAAATACTGGACCTTGGTGGGATTTCACCATTTTCATTTGCTTTGTCCTGCCTCAAATCTAAAATACTGCCTTGGTAAACAATAGGACTAGTATATCCAACCTCCGACAAACAGCTGAGCTCCAACATGCCCAATACCAAGCAACTTCTTTTCCTCTTCCATCCTCCCAAATCCTATCAGTTTATTAACATTAATCCAACCTGTCTCTCCTCTACTTCTGCACTGTCACAACCTCACTAAAATTCCTACCGTATTTTTATGCCCTGTAGTAATGCTATTCTAATCATGCGTCAGTGAGACCACTTCTAGGGAAATCTTAAACCTGACTAGTCATTTCCCTGCTTGAAGTTGTTTACCGCTCCTACCAGAATATCCTAAAATTTGATCTATGTGATATTAATGTTCCTTAGATGTTACTGAATATTACACAAGAAAATAATGGTAAAATGAGTGTAGGAGGTATGGGACTACACAAAGATAGCAAATATATTTGTTGAAGTATCTTCATAGTCTTTTATTATTTCCTCATACACTTTACTACATACATTGTGACACTGGGAATTAAACCCAAGGCCTCTACTTTGAACTACATCCCCAAATGCCTCTTTTTTAAAAAAAAAATATTTTGTATGTTGAGACAGGATCTCACAAAATTGCTACGTTGCCCAGGTTGGGCTTGAACTTGCAATCTTCATGCCTCAGCATCCCAGGCAGCTGAGATTACAGACATGTGTCACATCACCTGGCTGTATTTATCAAAATTATCTGAACATAGAATCTTTGTTTCAAATAACACCTATTAACACTTTACAGCACACTTAGAGCTCCTCTACATAAATCTTGCAAACGATGGCATGCAGGATAAGATCTGACCTCCCTTATGAAAGAAGGAAGGTACCTGATTTGGCTTGGGAGCTGTAAGATCAGGAGATGCCTTTGTAAAAGATTTGTGGACTGAATCAAACTTTCATAGGAAGTGATCAGAAAATAGTTGAATAAAAGGGGAATTGGATTTGAATTATTCCTTGCTTGAGTTGCTTCTTCTAAGAAGGGGGAATGGGGGCAGAGTTTCCCAAGAATAAACTCATCTATGCTTCATGGTCAGAGCTGCCTGGCAGAGTCCAAGGACTGGTGAACAGCAGTTTAAGCCTTTGCTTTCTTATTGGCATCATCTAGTCACTCTTCAAGAATTCACTCTTCCCATGTCTTTCTTGCTCATCCTCACCATGTCTCCATTCCTCCACTTCTCCCTGAGTGATTTTGAGATAGCTTAGTACTTTAAGGCAGTGGTTCTCAACCTTTCTAATGCCGTGATCCCGCAATACAGTTCGTCATGTTGTGATGACCCCAAACCAAATAATTTTGGTGGCTAGTTCAAATTACTAATTCCAATAAATAACATTTCACCATAGCATAGCATGGGTTTAAATAGTATTCTCCAATGGCTTTAGGCGACCCCTGTGTTTTGGTCATCCGACCCTGCCTGGGTCATGACCCACAGGTTGAGAACTGCTGCCTTAATGATTTGTCACATACCTGGATCCAATAATGATGTCATACGTACATAATGATCAGCAAGAGAATCAATGGCTAGGACTTAATCATAGAATGTAAGTGGGAAGGAACTTCTCCAGTGAGTGGCCAGGATGGCGACTGCTAGGGGACCAAATGACCAAATCTGTCTGAAGTAATAATGGAGGCAGAAAGTGAGCAGAGTTACATATGGTGGTTCAGACTTGTAGTCCCAGCACTCAGAAGTTCAATGTTAGCCTAACATAGAAACCTCCACGATAGCCTGAACTACTTAGTGAGAACTTATCTCAAAAAGAAAAGTGAGCAAAGTACTTAAGTGATGTCTAGGAGACAGCCACATAGAAGAGAGAGCTCTACTTGGTCATAGGATTTTGGATGCAGGCTATGAAAACGTTCAACACCTTTTCATATCAATTGATTAGCATACCGTGAAGGCCATCAAAGATCCATTATGTTCTGGCTGGCATTAATCTTTTCAGCATTATCTTCTCAGTCCCCATCATGATGACATCGTATTTTCTGAAAATATTCACCTCACATTGTTTCCACCATGTCAAAGCCTATTTATCGGTCTTTTAAGCCCACATCAAATATTACCTTCTCAGAGATGCCTTCAGCGGGTAGAATGAATGGCCCTTTCCTTTATTCTTACATAGCGTCTTGGTGCTACTATGGGTCTCACCATCATATTATACTGCAGTATACAATTATTTACTTCTGGATAATGCTGTCCTATTAGGTTGTGAGCTTCTTGAGCACAGAAGCTACCTTGTATTTGTTGTAACATTTCTAATGTCTACAACGGTACCTATCATCTGATAGCATATATATATATTTTTCCAGACAGTAAAAAAAAGTCTCATGGGATGTTTCATAGACTAACAATGTAGATAAATTAAGATATATAGGTCAAAAGTAGGCTAAATAATGAAAGTCTAATTAATTAAATCAGGTGGCAAAACTACATAAAAGAAAAGATGACTGAAACTTGGGGTCAATTTAAGTTTATCATAAACAGCTGAAAAGTGAAGATTTAATACAGCTTCACCACTCTGCAAGCAAGCATGAGTTCACTGAGCTTCACGAGTTAGGCTCTTGATCCCTACCCCTTAGCCCATTTCCTGACCAATTGTAGGTGCTCAAGATAAAAATTTATTGAACAAATGAATCCAAATGATTTGTGACATGTGCGGTAATTGCTAATTGTGTTAAAGTAAATCACTTAGCTAGTGAATAAACTGAACTGTATCAAAATTGAAATTTGATTCTGTCATGCTTTATATCAGGCTTTACTCACGTGTAAACTTGAAATTTTCAGGTCCACCTTTGCGGTGCTTCACGGACAGGTGGCAATTTCAGGGCTTCAGCATGCATATTGTGAGGTACAGTCTCACACGTCGACAGCCTGTTGTATAATTTGATTAGAGACCTCAACACTCTGACATCAGAATATGACAAATCTAGTAGACAGAAAGAAGGTTGATTTCATAAAGTGTGCTGTTTGGGCAAAACAAAAAGCATGTGTGGTCCCGGTAACTCAGTGTGTCAGGGCAAAAGACTTCCTTGCACTCAAGAGGTAAACACCAGTGGGAACAACACAGCAGGGCCATTGACCAAACAAAACAGAACAAAATACTGGCACAGAGGACAGTCAGGGGCACGGCTTAGTGGTGGGCTGCTTACTTGGTATGTGCAAGGCTCTGTATTCCATCTGCAGCACAGCTCTCACAAAAGTATGGAGATCAATCGTACAACAAATAAGTAGGCTAGGCCATGGAATGGTAAAAACTTTTGGTGAGAAGGACATGGAACTACAATTTCTTTATAAATGTACACAAATCATTCACAATTATTGTTTACATATTCGAACATTTGAAAACACTCTTAATAGCTGAAAAGGCATAAATTCTACATACTATATTCAGAGGACACACTTCAGTAAACTTAGAAATAAATAATAAATCTAGACTTATTGTCTACAGCTAAATGAGAATTAAAAAGACCCTCCTGACACTTGGCTCCAAAATTTAGAGAATTTAGAATTTGTTAGAAGAAAGGAATAAAATATAAGAGTCCATGTAAAATGTATGGAAAACCAAAAACTTCCTGGAGGGTCTCAAAAAGTCAGAAAGTGAAAAGGTATCGCCCCCACCACCAAAAAAAAATGAAAAGACAGGCCAGGTGTGGTGGAATGTCTCTAATCTCAGCACTTGTGAGACTGAGGCAGGAGGATTGCCATGAGTTGGAACCCAGCCTGGACTACATAGTGAGTTCAAGACCACTGCACAGTGAAGACAAAACAACAACAAAAAGAAAGGACAGAAGTGTGTCAACAGGGCACAGAGCAATCTCAAAAAGTTCCCAATGAACTAACCCAGAACTATTTGAGCAACAAGACAAATAATATAATATTGCATTATAATCCAAATATTGTTTTTTATGTATTTAGTACAGGTTCTATAGGGTCTCACTACATGAATTGGACTCATAGTGAGCCTCCTGTTTTTCACCTCCCAAGCACTGGGATTACAAACATGCACCACCACACCCAATCTCAATCTCAATCTCAGCACGCCCTGGGTGCAGGGCTGGCAGAACTTGTCAGAGAACAAACTACCAGCCCCTGAGTCTGCCTATGCAGGTGCTTTAGTCCGCTGAGCTACCTAGCCAGCCCTATAATCCAAATGTTGTTAGTGTAGCTAACAATGTATACTTTTGCATCTAATAAAATAATATAAAATAGTTACACTATAACAAGAAGCTCATAATATAAATAGTATTTTATAAATATCACTACCACTCCATTATATGTGACATATGAAAGAATATTGATACAAATCAATATTGCAGTCTTTACAAAAGAAGTACTTTAGAAATGATCTATATGGATACCTCCCCTGCAAAGAGAAATGCTTAATCCCCTCACCACCTCCAAGGATAGGCTAGACTGAGCAACTCAATTTCAATGAAAAAATTGTTATGAAGGAAAAATAATAAGTTTGTATTCCTAAAATATCTCATATTGAGGATTATTTTATAAAATATTTCCTGGTACTCCTCAAGTTCCTCAAACTCATGAAAAGAAGAAAACATTGTGAAAGTGCCATGGAACGCCAGGAGACTAAGGGAGCACAATGCCTAAATCCACTGGATGTCCACAAGTTCACCTGGAGACAGAAAACAATATTTGTAGAAAAACTGGTGGAACCCTAATAAAATCTGGAGTTTAATTAATAGTAAATTAGCACCAATTTTCAGCTTTGACAAATGTGCTATGTTTATACAAGATGTTATCATTACAAGAAACTAAGGAGGGGATATAAAGGAACTTCGTGCATTGTCTTTGCAACTTTCCTGAAAATATAAAATGCTTTTGAAATGCACTATTTTAAAATGAGCTGCTGTCAAGTCAGTACTAAGAGGAAAACTTACCACTTCTAAATGTTTTCTTAGTAATAAGGGAAGAGGACGTTAAGAGGGTATTTCAATGGTAGAATGCTTGCCAAAAACAAGAATTGTATATCTTAAAAGCTAAGACCCAGAGTGGTGGTGGCACACCTGAAGTCCTAGCACTCAGGAGGCTGAGGGAGGGGGATTGCCAGGAGTTCAAGGCCTGCCTGTACTATATAGCAAGACACAGCTTGCTGTCTCAAGCAAGCAAGCAAACAGAACAAAAAAAGCTGAAAAATTGGAAGAAGAGCTTAACGTACATAAAATAAATAAACCTAATGTCTAGTCAGCTCTTTTGATCAATGAATTTGTTTGATTTTCATAGATATTATTGTTAGTAATACTTTTTTGTATTTTTATGGACAGGCTTACAGGGTGTTCAGGGTCTCACTACTAGATCGGACTCATAGTGATCCGCCTGTTTACAACCTCCAAAGAGCTGGGATTACAGGTGCATGCTACCACGCCCAGTCTCAATTGCCATCTCAGATGGACCCGAGGGTGGGACCAGCATGGCAGGATTGAACCAGCCCTAGTAATAATTTTAGATTTACTGAAAAATTGGAAAGGTAGTACAGACAGTTCCCATATACTCCATGCCTAGTTTTCCTATTGTTACATCTTATATTAGTGTCAATTACAGTAGTTGTTATAAATTTTTTTTTATTTTTTAGGGCTGGGGACATAGCTTAGTCAAATAAGTACTTGCCTGGTAAGCGCAAGGTCTTGAATTCAATCCCTGGTTCCAATAATAATAATAATAATAATAATAATAATAATAATAGTAATAATAATATATTTTGGGGGCATTTTAGGGAAGAGTCTACAGGGTGTTCAGGATCTCACTACTAGATCAGACTCATAGTGATCCGCCTGTTTACAGCCTCCCAAGAGCTGGGATTATAGGTGTATGCCACCATGCCCAGTCTCAATTTCCCTCTCAGTGCGCCCCCGGGGATGGGGCCAGCATTATCAAATGCCTGGCCCCTGGCCTGCTTGCAGGCATTTTAAGCCACTGAACTATTTGGCAAGCCCTTAATTTTATTATTTTTATACTTTTTTTGGGCAGCAACACTATATTTAGTAGATCAATAATTCATTTTTAGCAATAGAAGTACAGAATATATCACAATGCTGATTACAAATATACTTAGTATGGTTTAATAGTTACAAATAATGGTGGCCACTACAAGTCAGTGAAAATGGTATGAAAAGTCATCTAACACAATGAGCTGTCTTAAAAAATTCTATTAATGACTTTAGATATTTGTTTAGAATTTACTGTGGCACTAGAGTGGGGATTTTGATGTCAAGAATGTTAGTGATTTGTTTTTATTTCATTAAGACCTTTTATATTTTGAGCCTATTAAACTAAAATCCCCTATTGCTTAATAAAGTAGAAAAAATAGTACTGACCTGGTAGTATTTAAAATGTAGCATTCATTCACATCATAAAAGTAGAACTAAATTGAAAAGTCTTTTAGTTACCATGACGACATATGTTCCCATAAAAGGAATATACAGAAATGAGTCATGTTACACTAATAGTTCCCACAATGATTAGTGATCAGACGCTTAACTGTGCACCACAAACCAAGATTTCTAGATACCTATGTATAGCATATATATTTAATTTTAAATTTTACTTTTGAAAAACATGCACACTTCAACAAACTCACTAAGGCCACTCATGCTAGATGCCTAGGATTGCAAGTAAGGACAATTATTATTTAATACATCCTAAAGCACACTCTGTCTTTAGATCATCAACAGCATAAAACCAGTTTTCTACCCAAAACATTCCTAAGATTTGTGGACTACTACTAGTGTTCAAGCTGGAGATTAATGTAAATACTGTATTTTTTGAAACAAATTCCTGGTAACTTGAGGTGGAACACACACTCAGTTTTTTTAAAGAAAAAATAGAACTCTTCAAAAGATTAGTACTTATATTTTTCCAGTACTAATTTTTTTAATTTAATATTTTTATTGTTTAAATTTAACAATGGTTATATTACATATTTTCATCTTCAGATCAGTTTAGATTAATACATATAGGTATATAAGATTGATCAAACAATTAAACATTAACACTTTTAAATCAACATTACTTTTTTTTTCTTTTCCCCTTTCTTTTTTTCTTTGAAAGTTGACATATTGCATATTGTCCTCACAATCATTCTACAGAGTACAGTGTGTGGGCATGACCCACTTCCCTATTGATGTTGCTTAGAAAAAAAAAGGAAAAGAATATACTTCTCTTTGGACTAAGAGGAAGCAGATACATACACAGTCAAATGTTCTGCAATTGCAGTGGGCCACCAGTGAAGCTTGTAATGTTGGAGGCTATTGAATCTAAGCCTCCTACTAATTTTGATATACAGAAAAAGAAGTTTAGAAGCAGCAAAGCTAGGAATGCTGGGGAAAACAAAACAAAAATGAGTGAGAGGCAGTTAGCAATTCCTGTTATTTAGCAAATCATTCTATTAGTTGGTAGTTTTGGCCAAATGCTTTAATCACATTGTAGGCATGTGTTTGCCGTTCAGCTTTCTGCTTGCACTATGGAGAGCCACCAAATGACACTCCAGTATGTCCAAGACTGCATCTGCTATTCTTACAATTTATGAGATTGGGGTCTTGCTATGTTGCCCATGTTGGTCTTGAACTTGTGGGCTCAAGTGACTCTCCTGCCTCAGCTGCCTGAGTAGCAGAGACTAGATGTGTACCACTATGCCCAGCATTTTATACTTCATATTTTAAGATTATGACCTCTTCTTAACAGGCTAGCAACAAAGGTCTTCATCATAAGGCAAGAATACCTGGACAACAGTTACTACAAATTAATGGTAGGTTCATTTTAGCCAAAGAAGAGAGTTGATGGGTAAGAAGGGTTTATTTTTTTTTTTATCAATGCCTGTTTGCAGCATGTAATGTTTACATTCCTCGAGTAGACTTGATATGTACAAATGATAATAATTCCTTTCTCCATCCCTTTTCCCACCCGCTACCTCCCTTTCTTAATCCCTTCCCACTTGAAGCCAGGTGTGGGGGTACATGCCTAGAATCCTAGCACTCAAGAGGCTGAGGCAGGACGATCATTATGAGCTCAAGACCAGACTGGGCTGCAAAGTGAACTCAAGGCCAATCTGAGCTGTGTAGCAAGATCCTGTCTCAAAAAGACAAAAACAAACAAACTGAAACAAATGTTTAAATACTCATAAAAGTTTTCAAAAACCATCTCTCACATACCCAAATGACCAATATGTGAAGAATGAGTAGTAAAAAGAAAATATGTAACTGCGATACTGTTCATTTTGATGGAAAGTCTAGGCTACGATCAAGTCAAGGGAAAAGCAAAACCAGCATTGTAGGATTAAGTCACTTTTCATCTGTCCTGCATACCAGGAAACCAAGTCTGAAAACCCACTGGCAGTTATAAATAAAATTCTGGGAAGAGATAAAATTTAAGGTAAATATGGCACTGATTTAAAAATGGATTAGAACACCTAGGGGAGGAAGGAAAGAAAAGAAGCAGGGAGATGGTTGGAGGATGGGAGGTACAGGGAAAGAGGAGCTGAGGAGATGGGAAGGAAAGGGAGAGAATAGTACTTTAGAATGAAGGAGGGAGAGAGGGAGGGAGGGAGGGAGGAAGGGAGGGAGAGAGAGAGAGAGAGAGAGAGAGAGAATTGCTTTTGAGTCTCCTTGATAACTTATAGCCCTGACAGCCTTCAACATTCACTCATTCATTCACTTTGTTCAGTAATATTTGTTCATTATCTGTTATGAGCTAGGCACTATGGGAGGCCAAAGTAAGAGAGACATCTACCCGTTGTGCTCAGGAGTTTTTACAGTTTTTGTCAGATCTCAGCTTACCATGGAAATAACATCCCTAGAGATCATGTGAAGGAACCCACATCTCACAGTGAAGGAATATGAGTACATGTAGGCAGCTCTTCATTACAAAAGCTATAGGATGTCAGTCTCCAGTAGTGTCATTGGTTGATATTTTGTGGATGTATAAATTCAAGTTGGCAGGCAATCAAATGTTTTTATAAACTATTTCTGAGTATCTTACCTACCCTAGATCCTCTTAGGTATTGAACACTTTACTTTCTTAATCTTTTTATTTCTTTCATTGAAATTATTTGGTCTTTTAAAAAATAACTATTAAAAATCCCTCTTTTTTCATATAGTTAGTGTAAGGCCTATAGGGTCTTGCTATGCAGCTTGGACTCATAGTGATTTTCCTGTTTTCAGCCTCCCAAGCATTGGAATTACAGGCTCATGCCACCACACTAAGTCTCAATCACCCTCTCAGCATGCCCTAAGGGTGCGGCCAGCACTCATGCCAGAGATTGAACTCTGGTCCTTGCATCTGCCTAAGCAGGTGCTTTAGTCCACTGAATTATCTGGCCAGCCCTTAAAAGTCCCTCTTTTTGAAACCTTCCTCTCCCTTAATGCAAATGCCAGAGTCCAAACTGTTTCTTCTCAGCCCATGACTCGAGCCATCGCTCATTGATCAGTTCTTGGCTTTCTACTTCTCACAAATGCCCATTTTTCGTTATAATCTGAATTATCACTTCTAAGCAGAACAAGCTCCAAATCCAGAATTCTGGTAGTTAATCCAGGTAAATTGAAATTGCAAACTGGTAAGATCTGGGCCCACAGTGTGGGATGTTTCTTCATTATGCCATTGACTTCTCAGCACAGCCCTATTAGCTAGGTATTACTATCCCAATTCATCACTGAGGAAACTGAAGTTTAGAGAAATCAAGTAACTTGAGCTAATCAGCTGGACATTGTGCACCGCAGGAGTAGAAGTGTGGGAAAAGGAAAAATTCCAATGTGTCTGCTCTTTCCCACATTCTGCTTAGCTTTACAGGAAGACCTAGTAGTAAGTGGCCTCTAGTGGTGTATGAGAGGCTGGATACGCCTATTTTCCTTCAGGATATCTTTCCTTTGCCTTCCTCAGTACCACTCTTCCTAACAACCTTTTAGGTCCTTAGTTTCTTGGTGATTCATGTTATGTCTTAAAGTGGGAATATACCCAGGAGCAGAAACAAGAAACCAAACCACTAACATACAATCATTATGTATCAAAAAACATTTATTCAGCAAACGGGATGATACATTAACAGTCATTTATATTTTCTTAGCTCTCTAGATTTTTAGGACCTCACTATAAGCTGAAGAAGTACTTAAGGTAGAGATTATGATCTTCATTTTACAGGTGATGACATTGTGGCTCAGAGAGTCTGAGTGACTCATCCAAAGGGACACACTTGAGCTCCTCTTTCAGGATCAGAGTTCATACTTGGGTTTTTTTTTAATTTTAAATCCTATGTTCTTTGTTTTCTACAACAGTAACTCAAGGGGTTTATAGGTGAGAATTCAAGGGGATGAAGTGAATAGCCATTCAACAAATAGAAGTAAATAGTAAGTCAAGATAACATTATAAGTAATATTAAAAGGTGTTAAAATTCCAAGTGACTAATGTAGGAAATAATTGCAGTTGGAGTGAACAGGAAGGTCACTGTTGACAAGCATCAGCATACAGGGTCTCAAAGAGGAAATGAGACCAGAATCTAGCATTGGAAACTGGGTGGGAAAAGGACAGCAGGAGACAAAAGTGAGAGCATTCTAGCATTGGGGACAAAAAATACAGTAATAAGAAATTGAAAGTTTTACTTGGAGAAAGAAAGAAGAGACTGACTTAACTAGAGAAGAGAGATTTGTATTTTGGAAGAATGGTTAAAGAGATTAAAAGGGGCCTGGCAGGATGGCTCTAAAGCTCCTGCAGGCGGCTGCAGGGACAGAGGTTTGATCCCAGGCACCACATGTTGTGCCAGCCCTTCCCTCAGGGCAGGCTGAGCCACCCATAAAAACAAACAAACAAACAAACAAACAAAAGTCCTGAAACAAGAAAATAAATTAAAAAAATAAATAAAATTTAAAAAAATTTTTTAAAAATTAAAGAGGTTAAAAAAGTCCTCTTGAATTTCTAACTAGAAGATTTTGACTTATAGACAATAGAGAGCTATGAAAGAGTTTTCAGTAAGGGAGTGAAATTCTGAGAAGAGTACTGGGGCAAGTTGGTCTGGCAATATGCATTGTGTAAGATGTATTTGTGGAAAAGAGACCAGAGGTAAGGATCAGTTTGAAATCTATGAGAATCAGTCAGGGAAAAAGTAATAAGAGTTGGTACTGAAATGGCAGCACTGGGACCATAAAAGAAGACCAAATGGGATCAGCAAATCAAAGAAACAATATCAAAATCTGGGAACATAGGGCAGGAGAAGAGTAAACATTGCCTGGGAGTTTGCAGGTCTAGGCGAGTTGAAGACAGAAGATGGCATGAACAGAAAGGAGCCAAAGTGGTAGAAGAACTGGTTCAGAGAGTTGCATTTTTCATATCTTGAGTTAGAAACAGCAATGGCAGATCTAAGTGAAACTGTCCAGAGGCAATTAAAGACACAGAAGTGGAGCTTAGGAGAAAGGCCAGGCTTGGTAGTGAGTTGCTATGGTGGAGTGGAAGGAGCCATAGCAGTCAGAAGCCCGAGGACTCATCCTCTCCCACCCCTCATTTCGTAGGTCAGAGCTAGGTAAGTCATCTCTCTGGGTCTGCTTTCTCCTCTGGACTGTAAAGGGCTGCTCAGGTCCCACATGATCTCTGACATAGTCTCAAGGACCGACCATGAGTCAACTATAACTATTCACTTTCATGTCTATTCTTCAAAAAAAAAAAAAAATGCCAAATCTAATGGGAGACAGTTACTAAATAATTCCCAAAGGCTATTACTCTGTGACAGATCTCAGGGACTCTATTCACCTGGGAAAGAAAATTAAAGAAAGAAATGTCAACAAAGGACACAGGAAGTAATCAGAAAGAGAAAAGTGAAGGAAAATGTTCTAAATCACAGGGATAAAATGAAGAACTGAACTAAGGTATTTCAACAATGGGGTAACTATATCAAATAAAACAAACACATATATTCAAAATATACACTTCATTATGAGAGTAGCACTAAAATGCCCACTGGCAAAGAATGTAAACAACAAATATAAGGGAAAGTGCTCAATTCCATGAGTAATCATGTACATGAAATTAAAGCAGATGGGCAGCAGAACAAGAGCTGGAGGGCGAGCAAGGGCCATAAAACAAATGCAGATGTTTTATCCATGCATGAACTCCCCATAATGAATGCAATCATTATGTACTGATAAAAATTTTAGAAGCTAAACTAAAAACAGAAATTAACAAACCAAATAAATTTTTAACCAACCACTGAAAAATATTTCTTATAAAATATGATAGCTAGTGCTGCAAGGAAACTGGAACATGCATCTGTCATGACATTGAAAAGCCGTGCAGCCATTTCAAAAGCCATGGCCCATAAAGTGTTCATGCTCTTTAGTCTGACAATCCCACTCCCAGAACATATCTTAAAGAGAATTATGAAGGAAAAAAATTCATACACAGTAAGATGTTCAAGACACAGAAAAGAAAATAGTCAAATAAAAGATAACTAATAGAAGCAATTTTATGTGACCATTGAAATTACAAATGCAAAAGACTGTATTAAGAGGGAGGTTATTTATAATGCAAAATTTCAAAACAGAGATTAAGAGCATGCATGTGTTATGCTTTTATAATTTAAAATACATAAAATACCTGTATACAATCTCATAAAACTTGGAACACAGAACTCATTGTGTAGGGTCCAAAATACATATTCATTTTGAAAATTGCCTTTAATGTTTCTCTAATGAGAGGTTTAAGTGCTTTTTTTAAAAAAAAATTAAGGAGTCCATGCAATAGAATCCAGTGGAATAAATAAAGAGAAATATAGAGAACAGATCACCAGAGGTGTCGTTTAAGAGGTAGTTTGTGTTCTGTTAAGTACGGGAAAGTAAGAAGGAGATCAGGTTCTGAGAGTTAAGCAGTGATTATGTGTTGAAGAGCTGGAGTTTATGATATTCTGTCCAGAAACTTGGTAGTGAAATGAATAAAGATCATAGAATGGAAGGCAAAAGAAATAGTAAGGTGAAGGCATCAGAGACAATGTCTTGTGTTTGTTGTTTTCAAGATGTTGTGAAATCAGCAATAGAAGAGACTGATGATGGAGAGCGATAATAAAAGAACTAGAAAGGAAAACACTCTGCTTCTGAGACTGTAGGGAAGGAAGACAAGGTAAGTAATGAGGCAGTGTTACAGTGAGTGAAGTGTAGAGAAGCTGAGGCCTTCCATTCTGTCTGCTTTGCAAGAGGCAAGATATCTTACCTGACCAACCACAAGGGTCAGATAGACCTGGGGCTTTGAGAAGGAGATAAACACATGGAACAGTCGCTGTGGACCATTTGCTGCAAGTGCAGCAAGATAAGGTGAGGTTCCAGGAAATGAGATTTTTGTGGATCATACCAGCCTTTCACAATGGCCTCAGGTAAAAGTCAAAGTGTTCAACTGAAGCTGAAGTACAAGGGAAGGCAGCACTGCAGTAGCACACCAGGAAGTCCTGCCGGCTAGTCTCCATTAAGCAGGAGTGATGGAGGAGAATGCAGGCTTACTCAGCTTTGCTGGCAGCTAGAAGAAGTGTGGGTTAAAGGGAGGGAATGCAGATGAGGAATTATCTAGGCAGCAGCCATGAGCCTGGAAAACTGGTAAGCAGTGGAGAAGGCCAGGTCATTCACTCAAAATAGAAAGGTCCCTGTCTCAGATATCTAGGAAGGAAGAAGGAGCTCTTCAAAAAGAGGAAAAGGGGCACAGAGGTATTAAAGTAATTTTTTTTTGCAATCCAGCCCCAATCTAACTACCCAGACAGAGAGACCTCTTAGAACTCAGCAAGAATTTGATATCACTAGACAGGTCAGCAAACATGGTGTGAAAGAAAGCTAAGAATTGAATCAGGCTCAGAAGATCAACTGGCTAGAAGACAATTTCAAAGGAAGTATAAGCCCACCCTGCCCATGAATGCCTCCCAAGAACTTCTTATTTCCAAGCTTTAGGATGGAGCTTCCTAAATGCTATGTTCTATCCCAATCCTAGAAGCCCAGAAATGCAGGGGCAAGGAGCCAAGTGAATGGGTGGGAAATTCTGAAAGGACTATCCTAGACCCAGTGCCCTGTCCTGGCCTGCACATCCTGGAGTCTGTCGTGATCTGGTGACAGATTTATCACTTATCTGGGGAAGAGGAGAGGCAAGGGAAGAATAAAAGCTGGCCCATGCTCGCACAAACCCCCTCTCCCCTGGGTGCAGCCCTCGCAGCCATTGATTGACTCAGGCATTCCTCCTTCTCAGTCTGAGCCGCCCACCCTTTCATTAAGTACAGGAGAGCTAGCAAACATGTTCTCAGCAAACATCGGAAAGCAGGCCCAGTCTCATTCCTGTTCCAAAGTGTGTTGTCAGTTTGGGTCCTGCCCTTTCAGCTCCCCAGTGTCCCCACCCTCTTGGCTGCCCACCAGTTCCATAGTGCCCCACCTCCAGTGACTTATGGAGCCCTGGCATACAGGCTCTCTGAGATTGCACCTTATTTCAGCACCTATGTAGGCAAGACTGTCCTGTCTTCGAGCGGGAACCAGGAAATGGGTGTGGGTGCTATACATGGTACATATGGCATGTATGATATGCCAGTGCCCCTACTTCCTGCTTTTGGTTATCATTGTCAGATAAATAAGGCCAATCCTACAATTATCTCACCATCTCCACCCTTCCAGCTGAATGTTTTGGTCTAGCTGGAGAAATGCAGGCTGTGGGAGGACATGAGGGAAATGGAGTGTGAAAAAGGACTGGAGAAGCTTTGCGGAACCCAAGAACAGTACTAATGTCCCCTGGAAAGGTTAGGAACAAAGAGACAGAAATAGAGATGGTGGAATAACCATTACTGCCTTTATCTAAAAAGGAGAGGGCAAACCAATCACTTCACCAAGTGTCATTAAAGCATTCCTTCGTCTCTGCCCACACTCACTCCTTTTCCCCTCGCTTCCCAGCGGGCAATGTTACGATGTATCTATCAGCCCTAGGGGCATGGCAGCTGCTGCTGGCTGCTATGGGAGGTGGATACCCACCTGCAGCTACCATACTCAGGCAGGGACACAAGTGCCAGAGAGGAAGCAGCTATGCGATGCTGGAGTCTGCCACCACTGTAGATGTGCTGGAGCTGGTGTCGGTACTTGTTCCCAGTGAGCAGGTAGAGCACTGGATCTAGGCAGCTATTGGCACTAGCCAGTGGCCGAGTCACTTTGTAGGCCACGTTGACAATGTTCAGCATCCGACAGTCAGCTTTCAGTAGCCTTGCCAGGTAATAAATGGTGCGGGTGATATGAAAAGGCACAAAGCACACAGCAAAGACAGTCAGGACCACAGTGATGGTGCGGAGGGAACGGAGACGAGCAGATGACTGCGCAGATCCTGGCAAGGGCCGATACAGGCGGTGGACCATGAGACCATAAGATACCAGCGTGACTAGACAGGGCAAGCCGAAGAGCAGTCCCATGACTGCTGAGCTGAAGTGCACATAGTGGTCAAACTGCTCTGGCCGAGTGGTGTCATGGCACAGAATAGTGGTCCCACTGATGCTGGTTGTGACAAAGAACAGATTGGGCACAAGGCAGCCGGCTACCACCAACCAAACTCCTATACAGAGAAGCGCCGCAAAACGAGGGCGACCCCAGCGTAGCGCTTTCAGTGGGTGGCAGATGCCCAAGTAGCGATGCACACTGATGCAAGTGAGGAAGAGGACACTGCAGTAGAGGTTCCAATAGAAGAGGAAGCGAATGAACTTGCAGAACCCGGTGCCAAAGGGCCAGTGGTTGCGGGCTGCGTAATAGTAGATGAGGGTAGGCAGTGACAACACATACAAGGTGTCTGACAATGCTAAGTGGAACATATAGGTGGCTGTTGCATCCCAGGGTCGGAGTCGGAATAGGAAGAGCCAGAGAGTTGGGGCATTGAGGCCCAGGCCCAGCACAAAGACAACTGCATAGCTCACAGGCAGCAGGATGAACTTGAAGTCCTCATTAAACCAGCACTCCAGGTCCAGCTCATCATCTTCAAAACCAGGGTTGGGGCCAAGAGATGTGAACAGTGAGGGATCTGCACTGGCCATGGCCTCCTAGAGAAAGAAAGGGCAGAAATAAGAGTGACTGCATTTCCCTAGTACCTCCTCCATGGTTCTTTCACCGCGCTCCTTCCCTGGCTCCAGTTCCCTGTACTGTATTTGCCCGTGACACCTTCCCTCCACCTGGCTAGAGCCCAGGTGCTTTCTCACCACCCTTGCCCAAGAGCTTTGACACATCTCCTACCTGCTCCCCTTGAAGCTGAGCCCAGATGACTCTGTCACCCTTTCCCTTGGAAGCCAGAGGTCACATTCAAGGGGGTGGGGCTTAGGGTGGGTCCTGTCGCATCCCTGGAGATCATAACTAGAAAGGTCCTTGGAGACTATCTAGGCCAACCCACTCAGCACACAGATTGAGAAACTGTAACCCAGTAAGATTATGATTTAACCACTTGGAAATGATTGTGGGAGGGAATTCTGTACACAAGGAAACATCCAAGTTTACAGAAAAGTCGGGCCCCTGGAGACAAGTAAATTACAAGCTGATTATATGAAACTGTGGAAGGGAGCAAAAGCATGCGAAATAAATTTTGACATAGGCAACCACAAAACAACACTTTGAAAGATTTTAGAAAATCTTAACTAAAAGGGCTAAGCAAAACTGTGGAATAATTTACTACAGTCAAACACATTGCCTTTAATTCTCAAAATATTCCCCCTGACTTCAAATATACTCAATTCCATTGTTCTTACTGTTTTCAGAAGAAGTTGTGGAAGTCCTCTTTTCGGAGTGTATTTATGAGGTGCCATTTAAAAAATACAGTGACTACTTCTTCCAAGTGCCATGTGAAGGAGAGGAAAGCTCAAAAACCATGATGTGGCTTCATGTGCCTTAATCACTGGAACTGGCACTGCATGACTTCTTGGCTTTGCTCCAAAATCACAATGACTGTGAAAGGTAAATGTTTTGATTCCAATCAGGACAGCAAGGCAGCCATGCCAGCACAAGGAAAAACACTCATGAAGGAGAACTTCTAGAACTGCTTCAGAAAGTGGCAAGATTTGTGGGTATAGTAAGGGGCTCTAGGAAAGGGGACGGGAGGGAAGAGAGGGAAAGGGGAAGCACAAGGGGTTGAGATTCTAGATGCATGCACGATGGCTTGAATAATTGTGCTGCTAATTTCTGCTGGTCAATTAATGGGAGCAGTTAATGCTTCTAATTTTTTTTATTTTTTTCTTCTTTTTAATTTCTTATAACTTTTTCCTTACCAATTTTGCAGGTTTATATCTGGTAACCTAAACAACTATTTCGAAGATAACATTATGAAATACAATAACCATTGTCAAATTCCTATTACTTTGTTTAATGAAATTTTGTATTATTTCTAAGTCTTTTTACATTTTATATTCTTTAAATTTTTTTAAATAAAAAAGATTTTATATGTATTAAGATAGCTGTACTGCTAACTTCTCTTAGTTCATTGAAAAGAAAGATCTGTGCTAATACAGTCTGGACATTTAATTGCTGCTATCTTATCTTCTGCATAACCGATTTAAAGATAACAACATGTAGTATATTAATCATTGTCACTCTCCTATTTTCTTGTTTTGAAATTTTGTCTTTTCCTATTTAAAAAGATTCCATATGTATATGTATCACAAACACATGTTAATAAAATTATTTTAATATAGCAAGAATAATTAGATAAACACATTGGAAATATGGAAGAAATATTTTGAGGGGGATTAATGGCAGTGTGTCTTCTATTATAATAATTTTTTAAAAATTAAATATAATCCTATTTTTTGGTCCCACCTCATGTCTTAATTGTATATGTTTATAATTATAGCAAATGTTTATACAGCCTTTCCTATGTGCTGAGTACTTTTATAAGGATTTCATAGTCATTAGTGACCCCAATGACCAACTATGAAATAGGTTCTATTATTGTCCCTACTTTACAATGAGAAAACTAAGGCCTGGGTAGTTTATTTGTCTAATTAGTGGCAGAATCAATTTTTAAAACCAGGCAGGCCTGCCTTTAGACCAGACACTAGTATCCATGACTTAATTGGCATGCTTAGCTGTCCCTCTAGGCAACTGGTCCTGATCCCTGGAAGGATCAACAAATATTTATTGAGGGCCTTTTGTGTGCCTAGTATAGTTCGAAGCATCATGAGTGAACAAAACAAACACTGCCTCTTAATTTAGTGGGGTGTACATATACTGAAGGTTAATAAAGTTAATGAGTAAAATATGCAGATTGTGATCACCACTACAGGGTGAAGGAGGAAGAGGAAATAGGGAAAGGCAAGAGGAAGAGAGAATTGCTGTTTCAAACACTGGGATGATGTGAATAAGGACAGAGTATTGTGAGAAAGGGGAAACAGAAGATGAGGTCAGAGAATTTGTCAGGGACCAGAACATGGAGATCCTTTTGAGGCCAGCACAAGGCTACTGGGTTTGTTGAGTAAACCAAAGACTTACAGAAAAAAAGATAATAGAAAAAGCATTACGGGTAGAATTACATTACAGAGGGCCCAGTGGCCAACTAGACGCTGAAAGTAGAGTGCAGGGCTGGAGGTAAAGAAATGACCAGGCTGTTGCCAGTAGGGGTGATGGTAACTTGGACATGGTAGTAAAAGTGACAAAAAGTGCTTAGATTCTGAATAGATCCTGAAGGAGAGACAAGATTTATTGACCTGTGGTATGAGAAAGAGGAGCCAAAATGACTCCAAGGAAAAGATAGCCTGTTTTAAAATATTGTTTTCGCAAACTGACTATCCATATGCAGAAGACTGAAGCTAGACCCATGTCTATCACCATGTCCTAAACTAAAATAAAAATGGATCAAGGAACTAAATGTTAAACCAGGACAACTTAACCTCATGGAAGACAAAATAGGTAACATTTTTGAAGTCATAGGAATAGGCAAACACTTTCTCAACAGAGCCCCAGTTGCATAAGAAAGTTTCAAAAATTAACAAATGGGATCAGAGACACACATGGCAACACAGGCCTGTAATCCCAGCAGTTCAGAGGCTAAGAAAGGAGGATCACTGTGAGTTTGATGATAGCCTAGGCTACATAGTGAGGTCAAGGCCAACCTGAACTACACAGTGAAATGCTGTCTCTAAATAAAACAAAACAAGAGATAGCTCAGTGCATTATAGCTCCTGCTTAGGCATACTTAGGCAAATGTAGGGTGCCACTCCAGGCACCACATGCTATGCCAGCCCTGCCCCCAGGGTGGGCTGAGCCTGGCCACAGTAAACAAACAAACAAATAAAAACCAACCAAATAAATAAATAAAACAAAACCTAAATGGGATCATGTAAAATTAATAAGCTTCTGCACAGCAAAAGGAACACCCAGCAGAGTAAAAAGAAAACCTACAAACTGGGAAACAATTTTGTCAGCTACCCCTTTAGAGCATATAAAGAACTCAGAGAAAAACCCTCCCAACATAGAGGACTCAATCAAAAAATCAGTAAACAAAAGGAATAGACACTTCGCAGGAGAACCATAGAAGGCTGAAAAATATGAGGAAATAATTAACTTCATTGGCCACTATAAAAGTGCAAATAAAAGTGACATTAAAATTCCATATTACTGGGGAGGCAAGATAGCTCATCAGACTAAGTGCCTACTTAGGCAAGCACAGGGACCAGATTCGATGCCGAGCACCACATGCCACACTGGCCCCATCCTCAGGCATGCTAACTGGCCACTGAGGCAAGACGTGGTGGTGCATACCTGTAATCCCAGTGTTGAGGAGGCTACAAACAGGAGGATCACTCCGAGTCTGACCTGCATAACAAGGTCCTGTACCAAATACATAAAAACATTCCATATTACCCCTAGAAAAAGCAGCTGTAATCAAGAACTTGAAGAATAACCAACATTGGAGAGGCTGTGGGGAAAAGGAACTCTTCTACACAGTTACCAAGAATATGAACGAGTACAACTACTATGGAACTAAGTGTTGAGATTCCTCAAAAAACTGAAGCTTGGCATTCCATTTGACTCAGGTATTTTCCTCTAGGAATATTTCTGAAAATAGCTAAGTCTTGGAAACAAGCCACATGCTCATCAAGAGATGAATAGGTAAAGAAAATGCGGTGTTTAGACACAATGGAGGACTATTCTGCCATGAAGAAGGAAAATCTTGAGTAATTTGCGGGAACATGCATGCTTCTTGAGATTATAATGTTCAGTTAAATAAGTCAGACAAAATGTTAAACAGCACAATTTCTCCTTAAAGAAACCTAGGGCAAAACTAAAGAGCAAATAAAAGACAGATAATAGGAAGTAGAGAGGTAGATCATTCTCAGAAGGCATCGGGAGATGGAAGCATAGTGAGGGCGAGGAGGCATAAGGGATGAACTAAAATGGAATTGAGATGTGTTATATACATGGACCAACTCACACAAGGAAGTAAGCATTACATACTGTAAATATGAATTACAAAAGAAAGGGCATCAAGAGGTAGATAGAGGGCAAAAAGAAAAGGGGTGAAAAAGGAATTAAGAGCTATTATGTATGTGCATCAACTCTCCCGAAGAAATGTAAACATAATCTACTGTACATATGTACTAATAAACTAAGCTAAAATATAAAAATATGTTTAATGACTCCAAGATTTCTGACCTTAGCAATTAGAAGAGTGAAGATGCTGTAAGGATGCTATGGACAGATGGAGGATGCTGTGGACAGGTGTAGGTTGCTGTGGACAGGTGTAGGATGCTGTGGATAAGTGTAGGATGCTGTGGACAGGTGTAGGCATGTGGTGGATAGGTGTAGGATGCTGTGGACAGGTGTAGGCATGTGGTGGATAGGTGTAGGATGCTGTGGACAGGTGCAGGTAAATCTGTAAGAAGAGCAAGTTTGTAGAAAGATGAGGTGTTCTTTTAGCCTATGAATGTTGGGCTACCTACTTGGAGATGGTGCTGCACACTGGTAATCCCACACTCTGGAAGGCTGAGAAAGGAGGACTGAAAATTTGAGCCTAGCCTGGGTAACTTAGCATAACTTAGAGAGACCCTATTTGAAAAATAAAAATGACAGAACAGTTACGGATGTGGCTCAGTGTGTGAAGGTCCTGGCTTCAATTCCCAGCACCACAAAAAACGTTTGTGAGATGCCTATGTCACGTGTGAGAGGAGATAGCCAGGGGACAATTCATGCCTCCTTACAGATGTTATCCACGAATGTCCCTTAACAGGCACTAGCCCTTCCTTTCCAGCACTTCATCTCTCCTGATTGCTCCAGACACACTGATCCGTGTATAGAGGAAAGGGTACAGAGAAAAGGACAAGTTTTTTGAGAGCTGAAGCCAAAGAATATCACACTGTCAGCAGCTGTGGGCCTGTGGCCCCTAGAGCTAGCTAGGGCATCAGTGAGAATGCTTGTCTCAGGTTCACAAGGTGACTGGGCTTCAGAGAACCGTGTAGAGAATGGAGCAACCTAGACAAAGTTCACTGTGAACAAAGCTGGGAAGCAGGGACTAACTCTAAACCTGATCCTTGGTTCCTGAGAATGTTGCCAGCTATATTATAGGATTGAGAAGAGACAAACCTGTAAAAAAAAGTTCTAGAATCCGGACTTTAGATATATTGGAAGGCTTAGAAATCTAGATGCAGAAAAACTGGAGCTCCTGCTCTATGGCCAAGAGATAGGTGGATAAAATGTAGATCTGTCATAATCGAATTCTCAGTAGCTGACTGCTCTGATATTGCATTGACAAGCCTAGGTTTTTAGGAGCCAGATGAACTTGAGTTCAAATCCTTATTCTTCTGCCTACTAGCTATATGAATGATGATAATACTAACATTTTGGGATTTTCTTAATATGGATTGATTAACAGCTGAGACAATATTTTCTTTTTTTTGAGACAGTATTTTATAAGTCACAAAATACTTCAACTCTACCAGGTTTTTGTTGTTTTGCTGTTTGTTGATTTGTTCATGGTACTGGGCATGTAATGCAGAAAGAATTGAGCTATTTCTTCATCCCTTTTTAATTTTCTCTGGACCACTTGGAATGTGGCAAAGTGGTAAGCATAAACCACCAGCCTATCCAAGAATTGTAATTCACACACTGGAAAATAATCAGTTGGGGAAAAAAGGAAAGAGGGAGGTGAATCCCTGGGGCCCAGGAAAATCAGAAGGGAAAATTATAACCGACAGAGAAATTGAAGAGACCACAAGGCAGAAAAATAAAGGGGCAATCTGCACCTTCTCCCTAGACCCTGGCTTATGGTGAGGGAAAGGAAGATTGATTTCGGCTTTGTTTATTTTAGTACCAGGGATCAAACTCAGGACCTTGCGCTTGCAAAGCAAGCACCTATTCCACTGAGTTATATGCCAAGCACTGGGAAATGGGGATTGAATATACAGAAACACAGTGAAAGTGGGTAACCCTCAAGGCCTCCTGGAAGAAACATACCAGTGAAACAGAGCAGTGGCTGCTGTGCGCTACACTAGCTGGTGAGTGACTCCACCCCAAGTGTGTGTCATGTCCCTTTATCCCTTGGACTGACTGCCTGATTCGAGGGCATTTTAGAGATGGTCCAACTGGGATATAGAACAGCTGCAGGTTGGCTGCATCTAATGGTTCACAATTAAACTCCTGCAGGGATTGGCTGAGGGATGAGCATAGGAGACGTCCATGGCCGGGGAGCTGTGATCAGCAGAGCAAGAGACACCCACAGTGTTATAAGCTGAGTGACTCGGGCTCCAACTCTATAACCAGTGCCCAGGTTCAAAATGAATTTCTGTGGCATTGAAAGTTCCAGAGGGGCCAGGGAGATAGCTCTGTGGCACAAGTGCCTGCCTGTCAAATGCAAGGTCATGAGTTCGAAACCTGGTCCCATAAAAAAAGAAAGTTCCAGAACTAGCACTTCATCCTCATTCTATTGCCAGCTTGCTGGGATTATCCAGTACGGATCTGGGTTCTGACTACCTTCCATGTCCACCAACAAGAACAAAGTTACACTGTGAATTGGACACTGCCACAAAACTGTAGACTACAGAAGATAGTCACAGATTTGAAATTACATGAAAATTCCTTTTTTCCTTTGCTTTTGGACTTTTTAAATTTTTCATTCATTTGGAATGTTGTTTTGGTTCTTTTTTTTTTTTTTTTTTTTTTTTTTTTTTTTTTTTTTTTTTTTTTTTTTTTTTTTTTTTTTTTTTTTTTTTTTTTTTTTTTTTTTTTTTTTTTTTTTTTTTTTTTTTGTATGAGGGATTGAACTCAGGACCTGGCACTTGCCAGGCAGGTGCTTATTCCACTGAGCTATCCTTCTGGCCTTTTTTTTCTGTATTTTTAGGGAAAGGTCAACCGGTGATCAGGGTCTCACTAGTACATCAGACTTATAGTGATCCTCCTGTTTACAGCCTCCCAAAAGCTGGAAATACAGGTTTGTGCCACCACACCCAGTCTCAATTGCTGTCTTAGCATGCCCCAGAGGTGGGGCCAGCATGGCAGGCCTGGGAATCAAACCCCAGGTCCCTGTGCCTGCTTGTAGGCACTTTAATCCACTGAGCTATTTGGCTGGACCTTGTTTTGGTTTTTTGAGAGTGTAAGCATTGTTCTTAGATTTTTATTTTGTTTTTATTTTCTCCTTCTTTCCATCTCTCCTGTCTTCTTCACCAATTTCCTGAGGCATGGGTGTCCCTTGTCCTTCAGCCTTGATTTTAATCTTTCTCTTCTCTCATTTCTCTATTTTTCCTGTTCTCCATTTCATTTCTTTCCCTTAGAGTCAAATAAATCTATCATATAGCTACTTACTATATATAACTTTTTGATTTGGCTTAGATTTTGTTATATAACTATGAATCTTATGCCAGTTTGTGTTTGATAGTATTGCTATTACTGATTGTAATGTGTTAGCCAGCATAACATAATTGCTGAAATCAATTGATCTTTGTATGCCAATAACTCGATTGTCTGGGAGTTATGTGACACGAAAGACCAGTATCGAAGAAATGAGGAGTAGATCAAACAGGCTACAACCTTCCAACCATAGTACACAGAAAAGATAGGATCCTGCAACAGATACAAAGGCCATGAGCCAGCTACACCTAGAAGACATCTGAAATATAGTAATTTCTTAAATAAGTCTCAATGCTAATGATACAGCTACCTACCATAAACAATTCAGAAAGATCAACACAGAAAACCAATTTAAAAACTGAAAATATGAAAATATGGAAGCAAGATGCAACCCCAGACCTCCAGCTTTACCAAGGCAAATTCAGGGAGCATCAACATAGAAGAAATTAAAAGTCACCTGAATGAACATTCTGAAATGGTAGAAGCAAAAGTGAAAAAAAAAAAAAAAAAACAGATGAATGAGGCTCTAGAAATTAATCAAATCAAAAATAGCTACACAGAAAATTTAAGAGACGATGACTGTAATTAAGAACACATCCAGTGAATCTGAAATAGTAACACAGACAAAATAGAGGAGGTTAGGTAAGACATAGAAACCATGAATTTGCAACATAAAAATGAACTACATTCCACAAAATGGATTCAAACATATATCTAGGAGATTAAAAATGCTACTGAAAGAACATACAGTGGAATCAACAAATTTGTAGATAAAGTATCATATCTAGAAGTTCAAGTGGGTGATCACCATATGAAAGACTCAAAAATAACAAAGGACCACAAAAAAAAAATCAATCCAACATCTGGTAGATCAATGAAAAATCAGAAGATAGTCCAAGGGACATAACTTACCAACCATGCAAAAAGAAGTTTACATACAAATAAATGAGGCTTATAGAATTCCCAATAACCATGGCAAAGATAAACAACATGAAAGCATATAATAGTCAAGATTACAGAAAGTCAACACAAGGACAGAATACTAAAAGCTGTTAGAAAAAAAAGAAATAAATCACCTATAAAACAAAACCCATCAAAATCACAGCAAACTTCACAATACAAACCCTTAAGTCGAGGAGAGACTGAAATATTTCAAGCCCTAAAAGAAAACAACTTCCAGGCCAGATTGTTGTACTCTGAAAATAATCTTTAAAAAATGTTGAAGAAATAAGATATTTTCATGATAAAGACATCTTAGGAAACTAATGACTACCAAAATAGTTCTATGAAAAGTTCTAAAGGATAGCCTGGAAAGGCAATGAAGATAACAATTGCAAGAATCTTAATAAAACAGAACCTACAGGGAAGGCCAGCAATTAAACAAAAGGGAAGGAAAGGAAACCAACAACAGAAGAGTAACATGGCATGAATAAATCAATGCTTCAATAGAATAAGTTCTTGCCTGGCAAGCACAAAGGCCTGAGTTCAATCCCTAGTTCAAAAACAACAACAAAAAAAAGAATAAATCAATGTAGACTGTTATAACTATCATTATACAGTGTTTCAATTGACCAATCAAAAGAGAAACAGACTGAAAGAATAGGTCAACAACCACAACTCAATAGGAAACATATTTAACACTAAAAGAAATTTATAGATTTTAAGTCAAAGGATGGAAACCAGTATCCATGTAACAGCAACCCAGAAAAAGCGGGGGTAGCTAATCTATTTGCAGACAAAATGAACTGTGGCCGATGGTACAGCTGTGGAACTCTGGTAAGCTCTGACCTTCCTTAGCCCCCAACATGCAAGCTTGGAGCTTCTGCTGGTGCTGGTCCAAACTTTTAAAAACTTAGGAGGTCTCTAAGTGGCCTGCCAGATGCAGGAGTGCTGTGATCTGTGGGCCCAGTGTGCACAGGTGTGGGGATTTCCTGGGATCATTTAAGAACTTTGACAGCTTCTGGGCAGCCTGCAGGACTCTATCTGGGTGACTACTTCAAAA
>PVJA010009926.1:48541-59115 GCA_004027025.1 Myocastor coypus
AAAAAAAAAAAAAAAAAAAAAAAAAAAAAAAAAAAAAAAAAAAAAAAAAAAAAAAAAAAAAAAAAAAAAAAAAAAAAAAAAAAAAAAAAAAAAAAAAAAAAAAAAAAAAAAAAAAAAAAAAAAAAAAAAAAAAAAAAAAAAAAGTCCATCAGGCGATAGAAGAAATAAGATCAGAAGTGATCTCTCAGGTCCAAAAAGAAATGACAACAATTGTGAAAGAACAGCTCAGCACAGGTAAAGTACACACAGATAAAAAATAGAGGAGAATAGAAAAATGATGGAAACACTGAATGAACAATATAGGAAAGAATTAGAATGCATGAAACAGATTCAAACAGATATGTAAGGAATTAAGAGTTCCATAGAAAGTTGGCAAAACCACTTCAATGAAACTGAATATATACTTTCAGACTTTGAAGATAGTGGTGCAGCTAATGAATGTGAAGGGAAAGATCTCTTAAAACTAATACAGAACCAGAAAATAACAATTCTGTAGCTATAAAACGATGCAAAGGAAAAATGATATAAGAATAGTAGGTGTTGGGGCCAGTGACATAGCTCAGTAGACTAAAGTGCCTGATTAGGCAAGCTTAGGCAAGTACAGGGGCTGCAGTTCAATCCCTGGCACCACATGCCATGCCAGCTCCACTCCAGGGCAGCCTGAGCTGATCAGAGTGCAGGTGTAGTGGTGCAGACCTGTATTGCCAGTGCTGGGAAGGTTGGAAACAGGAGGATCATTATGAGTCCAAGCATCATAGTGAGACCCTTAAACAAGAAAATACTTTTTTAAAAAAAAGAAAAAAGAATAGTAGGTATCAATGAAGCAGTGGGCGACAGCACAGATGATATAAAAAGACAATCTACAGAAGTACTAGCAGAAAGTTTTCCAAACATCAGAAAAGAACCTGACATGCAGTAATGAGGCATGTAGAACTCCACACAACCATAATCACAATAAACCTATACCTAGATACATAATAATTTAGATCTCAGAAATTCAGCAAAAGAATAGAATATTAAAATCTGTTAGAAGAAACAGATCACCTACAATGGAAAGCCCATTAGAATCAAGGCATATTTCTTCACACAAATCATCAAATCAAGAGAAGCTTGAAGTATTTCAGGTCCTAAAAGAAAATAACTGCCAACCCACATTGATGTATCCTGAGGAACTATCTATTGAATTCAATGGCAAAATAAGATCCTTCCAAGACAAATAACAGTAGAAAAAATTCATGGCTGTGAAGCCAAACCTACAGAGAGAACCGACAGATATTCTAGAAAGAGACAGGAATAACTACAGATTCAAGAACAACAGAAAGGTACCACCAAACAGAGGAAAATAACGTGACAAAGATAAGACAATATGTATCAGTTATAACCATTAATGTAAATTGCACCGATTCACCAATCAAAAGAAACAGACCACCAGAGTGGATTAAGAAACAAAATCCAACTATATGCTGCATACAAGAAATATATTTAACTAAAAAAGAAATTCACAGGCTAAAAGTCAAAGGATGGAAAATGATTCTCCATGCCACAGGAAATCAGAAAAAAACAGAGATAGCTATCCTGGTTGCTGACAATATCAACTTCAAACTAAACATCGTTCAAAGAGATAAAGACAGTCACTACATACTTGTTTCAGTAACTCTCCTTTTGTTGATGGCACAAATACCTGAAACCCAAAATGAAGAAAAGAAAGATTTATTCAGCTAACAGTTATTGGAGGTTTTAGTCCATACCTGGCTGCCTCCAAGATAGACTGGCACATGGCAGGGAGCAGCAGTTCATGGTGGTGGAACAGCAACAATGGCAACAGGGGGAATAGAGTCTGTGTCTCTGTCTCTCTCATATTGCATTCAGGCTCTCTGCACCAGGTTGGGTGTAGCACTTACACCAATAATCCAAGAAGTACTAAAACCTATAATCCCAGTAGATCATGAGTTAATCTCAAACTCTGGAAGTCCCAGCCACATGACCACATGAGGCTTTGGAGAGACAATAAGACATAAATCATAACACTTGTGAAGGGAAAACTACAAGAGGAAGAGATAATGATCATAAATGTATATACACACAATGTAGGAGCACTTGCCTACATAGAACAAATTGTATCAGACATGAGAAATCAAATAAGCAATAATACAACAAGAATGGGGCGCTTTAACATGGCAGTGTCAGAAAGAGATAGATCAACTAGGCAAAAAATATGCAAAGAAATAACAGAACTAAATGAAATGTGTGAAGAAACTGAGTTGGTAGACATTTACAGAGTGTTTCACCCAGCAACAACATAATATACATTCTTCTCAGGTTCCCATAAGACATTCTCCAAAACAGACCATATACTCGCACACAGAGTACATTTAAGTTGATACAAAGGAATTGAAATTATTGCATGCATACTATCTGGCCACAGTACAATAAAACTAGAAAATATTGACAAAAGAAACTACAAAAATACCAGAAACACATGGAAATTTAAAAATAATAAAATAAATAGTTGTAGACAAAGTGGATTTGAAGACTGATCAGAAGAAACAAAGAATGTCTCTATACACTTGTTATGGGAACAATAAAACAGAAAGTGGTAACAACTATATATATATATATATATATATATATATATATATATATCAAATGCTGGTGCATATAACCATATAAAGCAAACACTTATGAAGAAGAAAAATCAAATAAACACTGATATAATTTATTGGGGAACCTCTTTGCCACCCACTTACAAATAGATCCTCTAGACAGTTAACAAATAAATATCAGAATTGAACCAAACTTTTCAGTGAAGAATAACAAAAAATGTGCATTCTTCTCAATAGCATATGGGACATTCTCCCAAACAGACCACATACTACCTCTTAAGATATGCTTATAGAAGTGTAAAGGAACTGAAGTTATCCCATGGCTATTACCAGATTGTAGTGCACTAAAATTGGAAATAAATAGTAGAATAAAGCCAACAACTGCATAAACACATAGAAATTAGATAATGTCCTCTTGAATAACCAATGGCTCATGGATAATGTTAAAGCAGAAATTAGGCAGTTTGTAAAATTAAATCATAACACCAGTACAACACATCAGAATTTATGAGATGCAATGAATGCAGTACTAAGGAGGAAATTTATATCGGTGAGCTCCTATGTTAAAAAAAGAGAAAGCTCAAAGAAATAGCTTAATAGTGAACCTCAAGCTTGTAGAAAGAGCAGAGCAACTCAAGCCTGAAGCTCATATAAAGGAGGAAATCCTGAAGATCAGAGCAGAAATTATTATAATTAAGACTAAGAAAACAATACAAAGAATCAATGAATCAGAGCTAGTTGTTTGCAGGAGTAAATAAAATTAGTAGTACTTCAGCCAACCTTAAGTAAAAAAGAAAGAAAAAATGCAAATTCTCACAATTAAGACTACAAAAGGTGAAATCACAATAGATTCTATGAAAGTCCAGAAGTTCAACAATGTTTAGCATCTATATTGTAATAACTTGGAAAATACAGAAGAAATGGACAGATTCCTAGATACATATAAACTAGTAAAGCTGAATGAGATGTGAAATTTTTAAACAACCCAATATCTGTCAATGATTTTGAAGATTTAATTTAAAAACTACTAACAAAGAGAAGCACTGATCTTGAGTGATTCAATGGTGAATTCCACAAGAATTTTAGAGAACATCTAGTGCTATTATTCCTCAAACTCTTCAATGATATTGAAAGGGAAGCAATATTCCCAAACTCATTCCTGGAACCAAGTTTTACTTTGATGACAAAACCAGAGAAGGATTATACCAAAAGAGAGAACAAATCCCAATCTCTTTAAGGAACATAGATTCATGAATCCTTAATAAAATATTGGTAAATTAAATGTAGTTAATTATCATAAAGATTATATATGGTGACCAGGTAAGATTCACCGCAGGGATTCAAGGATGATTGAATATATGCAATTTTGTAAATATAATACAGTGCCTTAGTTAATTTTTACTCATTGCTGGGACAAACACTCGACACTCAAAATGCAGGAAGGAAAGGTTTGTTTATTTATTTTTTTTCTTGTTTCAGAACTTTTGTTTGTTTATTTATTTATTTTTATGGCCAGCTCAGCCTGCCCTGAGGGCTGGGCTGGCGCAGCAAGTGGTGCCGGGGATCAAACCGCGGTCCCTGAAGCCACCTAAGCTATCCTAAGCAGGCGCTTTAGACCACTGAACCATCCTGCCAGGCCCTGGAAAGGTTTATTTAGCTCACAGTTTGTGGAGGTTTCAGTTCATACTCCGCTGGCTCCAAGGCAAACAACAGCAGTTCTCAGCGGCAGAAAACAATGAAGAGCAGAGGAGGAGCTATAGCTATAGCATCCATCAAGCTTCTCCAAGATTCTGTGCCAGCACTCCACTGTGAAGATTGGACCTCCTCCATAGTGGTGTGGCTGTGAAGATCAAGCTCCTCCAAAGACCAGGACTTCTTGAATGAAGCTGGGAAGGACAGGGCCGCCTCAAAGTCTTCCTCAACTTATGCTGAGTGACTCTGGGGTGGCCCATCTGGCCCTAGGGTGGAATGAATCACACCCCAGGGTGGGACCAATCACATTCCAGGCCAGGCCCTCCACATCCTTCAGGATGGGGCCCCCACAGCCCTGAACCAGCAGAGCCGATCCAGCCAAGCTTCGTCAAGTTGGCACAATGTATCAACTACCACATACAACATATCAACTGAGCCAAGGACAAAATCCACAGCATCATCTAAATAGATGCAGAACAAGTATTTGACAATGTCCAACACCCATTCTTGATTTAAAATCCTACAGAAAATTGGAATAGAAGTTCGGTGTTTATCTGAACCTGTTAAGAGCCATCTATGGCAAACCATCTACCAACATTATACTGAAGCACCAAAAACTGAAAGCTTTCACACCAAAATGAGGAACATCCACAGCAAAACTATACCCACTATAGCGACTCCTGTTCAATATAATCCTGAAAATATTAGCCACAGCAATTAGGTAAGAGAAAGAAATAAAAGCAATAATTATAGGGGAGGAAAAAGTTAAATTATCATATTTGCTGATGACATAATACTCTACATATAGGACCTCAAAAATTCCACCAAAAGACTTCTAGCACTGACTACTAAGTTTAACAGCATAGCACTATAAAAGTCAACGTCAAAAACAAACAGCAAAAAAAAAATTAAAAATCAATAGCAAACTCACTGAGAGAGAAATCATGGTAACAGTGTCTTTCAGAATAACATCCAAGAAAATGAAATACCTAAGAAGCAATCTAATGAAGGATATCAAAGGTCTTTACATCAAAAGCTATAATCTGAAAAAGGAGATTGAAGAAAATATCACAAAATGGGAAGATACACTCTATTCTTATACATGCAGAACCAACATACCAAAAATGACCATAGTATCTGGGTGTGATGGTGCACACCGGTAATCCCACTACTCAGGATGCTAAATCAGGAGGATGGTTGTGAGCTTGAGACCAGCTTGGGTTACCAAGTAAGTTCAAGGCCAGCCAGTCTGAACTTCACAGTGAGACCCTGTACCAAAAAAGACAAAAAAAAAATGGCCATATTTCCAAAACTGTTATACAGATTTAAAACACAAACTTAAAAAAATAAAGTGCAATCTTAATTGAAATACCAACAGCATGCCTCACAGAACTAGAGAAAACAATCCTAAAATTTCTATAAAACCAGAAGAGGCCTAGAATGGCAAAAGTAATTCTGGGTAACAACAGCAAAGCCAGAGGCACCACAATCCCCAAATTATACTACAAAGCTACAGTGGTAAAAACAGCATGATACTGGCAAAAACCAGACTCATACGTCAATAAAACAGAATAGAGAATGCATAAACAACTCCAAACACACCCAGCTAGGTGTGCCTTCACTAGGAAAAAGATAGCCTCTTCAAAAAAATGGTGCTGAAAAAAACTAGTTTTCCCTATGTCAAAAAATTGAACTTAGATCCATATCTCTCACCATGTACTAAATTAAAATCAAAAAATTTATCATGTCTACACCCTGTGCTCTGTATAACTACAATGAGGACAACAACATGCATTGTATCAATTATTGGGAATGTATTACTAATGTGTTTTGAAACTGTCATATTGTAATTTCTTATTAAAAGAAAAAAAAGAAGGATGAACTTGAGACACTTTCAGGTAAGTGGGTGCACTTCAAGACTATACTACTAATATATTTTTTTGTGGGACCAGGGTTCAAACTCACAACCTTGCACTTGCCAGGCAGGCACGTGTGCCACGGAGCTATCTTCCCAGGCCCTATACTACTAATTTCTATTAGTCTATTGAAAAGAAAACTTTGTGCTAATATTATCTGGACAATTAAATGCCAATATCTTATACTCTGAATAATTAATTTAAAGGTAACAAGATGCTATGCGTTACATTGTTACCTTCTTATTATCTTGTTTTGAAATTTTTTTTCTCTCTAAAATGAAAAAGAAACAAGCAAAACTGTGTTTACATTAAAGAAAATATTGGAAACCAATCTATACCTGTAACAAACATTCATGCTGTACCATCAGCTGTGTACTGTTGAATTCCTACTTTATTTAAAAGACAATAAACTTAATAATTTTTTAAAAAGACTACAATTTTAGTGAAATTAGCCAGGTACAAATTTAAATATTACATTCTTTCTCTTCTGTGTGAAACGCAAAGAATAAAGAGTAAAATGGAGGATCGTCCTTGAGAAGTAGGAAGAACTTGCTCAGATAGTAAGTAGAGGAAGGAGGAGGAGAAATGGAAAATGGATTGTAAACAGGAAAACGAAGTGCAAGGAAAAATAGAACTAAAGTCTTGTCAATAGGGAGGGAAGAAGGGCTAAGGGGAGGGGCATGGGGAGAAAGGCGACATTGAGGTACATTATGTACATGTAAACCCTGTGAAGTATCTTTTAATGTTGCTTTGTTTTCAGTGATAGACCTGCCTTCTTCAGAGAAAGTGAAGTGTTATAGGCAGCTGAGGTAGGTGGAAATATTATGGGCAGTCACACAGGGCTAGGCCTTTGAAGAACCCAATATAGAAAACAAGATACCTTGCAACTGTTAGAAACACAAGCACCTGAGCTGTGGGCCAGCCCTTAAGACCAAAGAGTAAGTAATTGTAGGCCCCCACCTCCCTAAGGATACACAGCAGGGATTGATATACTAATAGGTATGTCTCACCTTGAAAAGGCCAGGGAGAGTCACTAACTCAACCTGCTACAGGAAGAGCCCTTGTTCTGTATTCATGTCTTCTTGCTACATGACTCACTTCTCCATTTGATCTTGACTTAATTAATTTTATCTGAACAATTGTGCTTGAAGTTTTTTTAGGGAAGGGTCTATATGGTTTTCAGGGTCTCACTACTAGATCAGACTTGTAGTGATCTGCCTGTTTACAGTCTTCCAAGAGGTGGGACTACAGACGTGCACCACCACGCCCAGTCTCCCAGTCTCAGTCTCTGTCTCAGTGTCTGTATGGGGGGGATGGCACAGTAGGCCTGGGGATCAAACCCAGGGCCCTGCAAGTAGGCACTTTGATCCACTGAGCTATTTTGGCCAGGCCTTTTATGCTTATAATCTTCATGGTTGGCCATAGTTTTGTCCCATCTCATGCCCACCTAGTGAGTTCCCCTGTTTCCCACTTTAGATCCACTTCACCTCGTGGTTTTGTTCTATAAAAATCCCTGGAAAAGGAAGATTTCTTGGTAACCCACTCTGGTCCCCTTCTGTTCCTCTCTCGGACAGGAGCTTTTTTTCCCCACCAATAAATATATTCTGTTCTTAACCTTCCTTTGTTCCTAAACTTCATTCTTTGGTTTTAGAGAAACAAACCCATCCCAGATATCTTTCATGTTGGGAGTATGTTTCCCCTATATCAAAAAGGAAGTGCATCAGTAGAGAAGCCCAGCCTGAAGCAGGCTTTTGCGCCTACTACTTCAAACTTGCTTATGCTATGATTCACTTCACAGTTCTGCTAATGTGTGTTTATTCGTGTACACAGCTGCAGCTGCGGCTGCAAAAACTGCCACCCAGTGGCTACTTCGGGAAAAGCCCTTTCCCAACGTTCCCCACCCAAAGTCCTGGCTTTTCCTTATTCTTAGTTCCAAAAGAAATGAAGGGCTGCAGGTCAGCCTCACGGTGCCTCACACTCTTTGAAGCCCATCTTATGTAACTTTGTATTAATTTATGTCTCCTACTCTTCTGGATGTTCCACCTGAATTTTTTTGGTCCTTTCCTGAAATGCGGTTCTTCCCCAAGGAGCTTTGCTTCCCCTCGCTCTTCTGCCTGTTTCTGCCTTCTCCACCACCTCTCCGTGGCCTCTCAAAACATCCACTCTGATAACTTCAGTTCCACTTAGAACTTGTCAGTAATTCTAATGACAAAGTGACTCCAACATAAAAATCTGTCTAACTAAAATTTCTTTCTCCTTTACATACTCTAAATGTATTTAGTTTCTACAGAAATTTCACATACAATGGACTGCATAAAATTACATTCATCTGTGTTTTTGTCTATCTCTTCTCAATTCTGTCACCCCTACACTGGCACTTGAACCCTCAAGAAATGCACTTCGTCGTACCTGTCTTTCACACAGCCTTCCAGTTGGAGCTATGGTAATATATGTTGAATTCTTTTCTTTCAAATTATATGTACTGTTGTCCAAAAATATGCCTTCTCATTTAGATTTAAGAGATACACTGGGCAAGGTGGCACACTCCTGTAGTCTCAGCACTCAGGACACCAGGGCAAGAGGGTCTTTGTGGATTTGACACCACGCTGGACTAGAAAGTGAGCTCAAGGCCATCCTAACCTGCAGAATGAGAAGCCTGCCTCAGAAAGATAACACTCTTCAATTCCATTACTCTTCTGGTTTTCTCTAGTCCTCTTCTTCCTGGTCCTTCACATTTAATATTCGTAAGTGTCTTGATAAGTTTATATGGGATGATTTTGGGGGACTAAAGAAAGAAATAAAGGAGGAAGTTTCAGTTTCTTTAAGGGGAAGTTTTCTAGTTTCTTTAAGTTAGAAGAGAAGGAAGGAGAAGAAAAAAGAGGAAGGGAGGGAAATAAGTGACATCATACAGACTTTGGAGTGAGCCAGCCCCAGGGTTGCACTCTGGCTGTATCACCTACTGGCTGTGTGGCTGTGAACAAACCTTCCTAAATCTTCATTGCTTCCCATGCAGAATGTGGCCAGCCATTTTCCAGGTATCTTCCTAGAAGAATTATAAACATCATACCACAGCAATATACATGCATCCCTGTTTAGAGCATCACAATTAGTATTTTTTAAAAATGTGTTTAGTACAAGGTTTACAGGGTCTCACTGTGTAGATCAGACTCATAGTGAGTCTCCTGTCTTCAGCCTTCCAAGCACTGCACAGGCACACACCACCACGCCCAGTCTCAATAACCATGTCAGAATGTCCTGTGGGTGTCGACAGCACAGCATGCCAGGGATCGAACCCCAGCCACTGCACTCTGCCAAAGGAGCTGTTTTAGTCTACTGAGCTATCCGACCAGCCCTTATTTCTTTTAATCTTTTATTTTTCATTTTTGATGAATTGGTACAGGATCTCACTACTTAGCTCATACTCCTAATGATGCTCCTGTTTTCAGCCTTCCTGGTGCTGGGATTACAGGTTCTCGACACTACACCCAGACTCGGTCACTTGGCTCAGCATGCCCCATGGGTGGGGCCAGTGCCACATGTGGGACCAAGGATGGAACCCTGGTCCCTGCTCTTGCCAAAGGAGGCACTTAGCCCACTGAGCTATTTTGCCCATCCTACCATCACAATTTGTAATAGCTGGATGTGGTAAACAACCCAAATATCTACCAACTGAGAAACAGATAAAAATGTTGTGATCTTTTTACCCAATGAGGTACTACACAGCCATAAAGGAGAAACTTGCTCTCCCTATGAGAAGCCTGAGGTGATTTGTGAAAATGGTTTGCTACTCTCTTGACCCAGAAAACCCCACAGAATCATTCAAATCAAGAGGCTCACATCTTTATGTTCACTTTAAAAACAAAGGTGAAATTGCCCAGGCCATCAAGAGTATGCGTATCTCCACCAAGTATCTGAAGGATGGAATGTTAAACAAGCAGTGTGTGCCATTCCAGTGTTACAATGGTGGAGTTGGTAGGTGTGCCAGGCCAAACAGTGGGGCTGAACACAGGGTCGGTGGCCCAAAAAGAGTGCTGAATTTCTGCTGCACATGCTTAAAAATGCAGAAAGCAATGCTGAACTTAAGGGTTTAGATGTATATTCTCTGATTACTGAACATATCCAGGTGAACAAAGCACCCAAGATGCACTGCAGTACTTACAGAGCCCATGGCCAGATTATCCCATACATGGGCTCACCCTGCCATGCTGAGATGATCCTTACTGAAAAGGAACAAATTGAAGCCGGGCGTGGTGGCGCACGCCTATAATCCCAGCACTCAGGAGGCTGAGGCAGGAGGATCGGTGCGAGTTCGAGACCAGCCTGGGCTACAAAAGTGAGCTCAAGGCCAGCCTGAACTGCATAG
>PVJA010009927.1:0-58938 GCA_004027025.1 Myocastor coypus
AATCATGCCCGTCCACCTCGTGAGTGTCATGTCTTCATCATCTTCAAGGCCCCAGCTAACTGTACCATCGCCTACTCCTTTTTGTCCTTCTTCAAGTTCTTCCAACAAGCGAAAATTACAAGGAACTTTAACTCCTGTGGAGACCGCCATCTTCTCCTACAGCCCGACGCAGCCGCCTGAACGCACGCCAAAGCATGTAATAATCTTAAATTCATCCCTTTGGATATAGATTTGGTCATGGAGGTGAAAGGGCCATTAGTCTCTGATAGTTCTTCCCCGTCGGCATGCTGCATAATTTGCTTTGGTACATCTCTTAGTCAACAGCTCTAGAAACCTAAACTTCTAGATCTAATTGAATTTCTCTACACCCACCTGGCTATATGCCAGTCCCCAGGGTATCTTCTCACTGTCATCAGTTATCAATTACCAACATCCTGCTTCTGTGCATGGTATTCACACAACCAGAAATGCTCTCCATTGTCCTTCTGTTCTTCCAAATCCTACTCATCTTTCCAGACTCAGCGTAAGTTTAACTCTCTTGACAAAGTCTTTGTAGACAATCACAGAGCCTGTTATATTCCTTACAGTCCATGATGCTCCATAACTCATTATTTAGGTTCTACACTGGCATCTTGGTGTCAGTGTCTTGTGAGTTAGTCCTGTTGTCCTAACTGCATAGATTAAAAGCTAGGCACAGACTGTAGGCACTTAACTGATTAGATTTACCCATGTTTAAAATATGGTAACATTAGGGGCTGGGGAGATAGCTCCGAGGCACAAGTGCCTGCTGGGCAAGTGCAAGGTCGTGAGTTCGAACCCCGGTCCCCCCCAAAAAAAAACAAAAAAATAAAAATAAAAATAAAATTAAATAAAATATGGTAACAATGGGCCAGGGAGATGGCTCAGTAGAATAAGCGCTTGCCTGGCAAGCGCAGGGTCCTGAGTTCAATCCCTGGTACAGAAAAAAAAAAAAAAAAAAAAAAAAAAAAAAAAAAAAAAAAAAAAAAAAAAAAAAAAAAAAAAAAAAAAAAAAAAAAAAAAAAAAAAAAAAAAAAAAAAAAAAAAAAAAAAAAAAAAAAAAAAAAAGGTGTATATATAAGTAACCATTTTCATGCCTCATCACCAATACCCATTCCTAAACGTGAAATGTGCACGAGGAAAGGCCAACAGCATTAATTACTTTTGTTGCATGGCACATCCTTTGGATGGGAGACACGGAGCTATTTGGTTCTAGCAGAATAAAATTTCAGGTTTAGTCCAGGACACAAAAAGCACTTTGTCCTTTCAATTGATCAGTTCACAGTCACTTACAATAGTCATCTCGAAGGCCTGTAAGATGAATCTTCACCTCTGGTTGCCATATGGGACAGTTCACATCTCTGATCCTTTTAAAATGGAAAGGTTCATCTCTGACTCCATCTCTGCAGCCTACAAGAAACACACAGTTCCACAGATCTCTCTGATTCATAAAATACACTATTTATCCTAGAGCCTTACAAGATCACAGAATAGAAAAGGAAGTAGTCATTATTAGGCTGCAGTACACACAATAAGGAAGAAAGGAATGAAAGAGAACTTACGTGCTAAACAATATTAAAAAGCATTCAGTGGCAGCTTTCAATTAAAAAATACATGAGTGTTAGTGCTAAATATAGATCACAGGCCTTAAGGGGAACACAGAGCTATTACATTATGCCTTGAATATTTATTCGATCCTTTGAGATTTTAAGATCAAAATGAGTTTTATGTGTCTGTGCCTACCACACATGCACACATACCTTATAGACACCTTACAGACACAAGGCTTCTCCTAAGTCTTTGTCAACAACTAGTTGTCAGTTCATTGATTCTAGCTTTTTCTCTCCTTACTTGTGTATGAAAAGACACCAGGTTACTACTTCTGGTTAACTTTACCCAAGACCATCTGAGATCAAGAGCATATCTTTTGTTTTAAGTTCTCACCAAAAGACTCCACAAAGTCCAACCACAGCCCACTGTCTTTTCATCCCCAACCACTCACACCATTTATGATAAAACTGATGATAATAATAGCAAAGCACAAAACAGCTTAGGTGGTTGTGGTCTCTGTGACCAAGTGGCTTCTGATAAAAAGCATGAGTGCATCACACAGTGAAGAAACTGAGAAACCAAATTATTTCTCATAAATTCCTACCTCAGCCTTAGCAACAAATTCCTGCAGCTGTGGACAGAGCCACAAGCTTTACTAGAAATATTCAGGCCTGTTAAGAAAGTATTGTGAAAAGTTTTTAAAAGATAATACTCAAGGAATCAAAAAAACTTTCCTAGAATTAACTGAAGTTGAAGATACAAAAGTTAGTATATAGAAGTAAGTTTTATTCTTTTATTTTTTTTAAGAATTTTTTATTTTATTTTTTTATTTTTTTCTTGTTTCAGAACCTTTGTTTGTTTATTCACTCATTTTTATGGCCAGCTCAGCCCGCCCCAAGGGCAGGGCTGGCGCAGCATGTGGTGCCGGGGATCAAACAGCAGTCCCTGAAGCGGCCCAAGCTTTCCCAAGCAGGGGCTTTAGACCACTGAGCCATCCCGCTGGGCCCCAGTTTCATTCTTTCATATCATCAATGAAGAACTGAAACTTGGAATTTTAAAATTATTTCATAATATTACCCAAGATATACAAAATACTGAGGTATAAACCTCAAAAATGCCAGGCGTGGTGGCGCACCCCTGTAATCCCAGCACTTGGGAGGCTGAGGCAGGAGGATCGGTGTGAGTTCGAGACCAGCCTGGGTTACAAAAGTGAGCTCAAGGCCAGCCTGAACTGCATAGTGAGACCCTGTCTCAAAAAGACAAAAAAAAAAAAAAAAAAAAAAAAAAAAAAAAAAACCTCAAAAATATTTATAAAATATGTATAAAGAAAGCTAAACACTCTGAAAGAAATCAAAGAGAACCTAACTACATGTACAGATATTTCCATTTACCAGGATAGAAAAGCTCTATACTATTAAGGCATCACTTGTTCCCAATTTGGTATATAGATTCAACACACACACCCAATCAAAGCCCAAGAAATTATTTTGTGAACACTGACAGCCTAATCCTAAAGGTTCTACTGAGATGCAAAGACTCCAAATAAGCAACTGAATATTGAAATAGAAGAACAAAAGGAAAACATTGTCACTATCCCAACTTTTGTACTATAAAGCTACACTGATCAAGACATTATGGTATTGGAAAGAGAGTAAACAAACAGATCAATGTAAAGAAAAGATAACCTACAAATAGAGACACACAAACACCCTCAACTGACTATTAACAAAGGAACAAAGTTAATATAGTACATAAAAGAAAATTTCTTCAACAGTGGTGCCAGGATAACTGGACATCGACATGTAAAACAAATTAATGTAGACAGAGACCCTACCACTTTACAAAAATTAACTCAAAATGGATCATGGTCATAAGCCATAAATTTCCTAGAGGATAACATAGGAGAAAACCTACATGAATAGAGTTCAACTAACTATAAATTTTTAGATGCAACACCAGAAGCATAACCCATGAAAGAAATCCTTGATAAGCTAGACTCAACTAAATTAAAAGCTTCTGCTCTGGAAAGACATTGTCAAGAGAATGGAAGACAAGCTACACAGCAGGGAAAATATTTGCAAAGGACACACAGAATGAGCAACAGATCTGATCGATTCACTAACAAGGAGATAGTGATGGCATGTGGAGCCTGTAAAGACACCCGAGAGGATGTCCTAGGAAACCGCAAGCCAAAACAGAAGCACACTACACTGCATCGCAGTGGCTAAACTCCAGAACACTGACTGAAGGATGAGGGTCACTGAAACTCACTCACCCAGAGCTGCCGGAACACAAAAGGTGGTCACTTTGGGACACCCCTTGGCACTGCCTCAGAAAACTGAATACACTCCCCGCATACAACCTAACAGCTGCGTTCTGCTTTTCACTTAGATAAGTTGAAAACTGAAGTCTACACAGAAATCTTGAATGTGAGCCAGTCCTGGTAATACATGCCTTTTAATCCCAATATGACAGAGGCTGAGGCAGGAGGATTCCAACCAGGAATTGAAATATGCCTTAGCAACTTAGCAATTTAGTGAGAACCTGTCTCAAAATAAAGAGATTGGGGAGGTAACTCAATGAGAAGGCCGTAGGTTCAGTTCCCAGGGATGAAAAAAAAAGAACATGTTTAGCAAAAAAAGAAAAGAAAAGAAAAAAGAAAGAACATATTTAGTGTTTATGACAAATTTATTCATAGCAGCTTTTATTCTGAGACTTGGAAGAAACCATGATGTCCTTCAGGAAGCAAATGGATAAAATCTGGTACCACAAGACAAGTATAAAGTGTGACTAAAAAACATAGTAAATGCTTAAATTTTTTAAATGTACTACAACAAAAGACACATTGCACCCTGAAAAGTCCCCTTGTTTAAAGGACACCCATCCCATATGCTTGCCGTGCTTTCAAACAGTTCTGAAGTCCCCGCTCATGAGTGTCTTCAGGTGCGTGGTCACAGCTGCCTCACAGCCTGTATTGATTCACAATGCTCACCTTCCCTTGTCATTTTGACTTTGGGAAGAGCCAAAAGCCACATGGTGCCAGATCTAGTGAGCCAGGTAGATAGAGACGCCCCCCCACCATATTGCAGGCCTGCGTTTCCACTGGAGGCCCTTAGAAGCAGTTCCTACCATATTTGTTTTTCACACCACCTCAAGGCAATCATAAAAGAAGGTTCCAGAACCGCTTTGCAAAGCAGAAGCAATGAGAGGGTGGGTGTATGGGATGCAGGGTGAGTCTCTGAGAGGGATTACTGCCCATGTGTCATTCACTGTAATAGCTGTTTTCATTACTGATTGTGCCTCATACTGATTCAGCATTGAACACAAATGAGCTTTCAAGACTGACAAAGCAGGGCCTGGCGGGATGGCTCAGTGGTCTAAAGCCCCTGCTTGGGAAAGCTTGGGCGGCTTCAGGGACCGCGGTTCGATCCCCGGCACCACATGCTGTGCCAGCCCTGCCCTCGGGGTGGGCTGAGCCGGCCATAAAAAAAAATGACTGAATAAACAAACAAAGGTTGTGAAACAAGAAAAAATAAATAAATAAATAAATTTTAAAAAAAAGACTGACAAAGCATAAAGAAGCTGACATGCAGATTACCAAATGGAATAAGCAAGCTTGAAAAGGTTAAATATTGAATGATTCCAACTGCACAATATCATGGAAAAAGAAAGCCTAGGAATACAAAACAAAGATTGCCAAGGGGAAGAGAGGAATGAATAGGCAAAGCACAGAGGATTTTTAGGGCAGAAAAACTATTTCTGTATGATACTATGATATTGAATCATGTCATTATATATTTGTGAAAATCCATCAAATATACAAAATCCATAAATGAGTTCATATCTTCAAAATTCTGAGTGGAGGTAGAACTTAGGACAAAATTTTGGCTCAAACATAAAACCAGAAAGACAGTTTCAGAAACAGTGACTCTGATATCAGAGAAGTCCCATAAGGACAATGGCACAACTAGACCAGACTGTTCAGCAGGCTTGTCAGGAGGTCACCAAGGAAACAGGGAGCTGGAGGGTTCATGGAAACCATCACCATTGGCTGTGGAGCCAAACCCTGGCAGAACAACGGGGATCATTAGCAGCTTCTTGCACAGGTTGTGCTGGACAGTCATCCTAGAAAGGAAGAGCGTCCTCCCGAGTCCTTGGCTCAGTGGGGAGGACAGCTGCACAGTGATACTCTAACTACGAAGTTTTCTGTTTGAAAGTATGCTATAAGCATGTCCAGAGCCTGAAGTGACAATGAAGCAGGAAGAAAACTGAGCTCTTACCAACTAAAGCAGTGAGTCATGACTGTCTAAAATGTAAGAAGCAGCAGTTGACCAACATTATGTGAAGAGTCAGTGTAACAGCAGGGGAGGAGCAGGGAGAGCTGAGATGGCTGCCCCCACAGAAGCCAGGGCTCAGAAGCAGGGCCAGCTAGAGAACTGCTCGACTCCTACTCTCGGGTTTATTGCATTTAAGAATACAGACATTAATATAGTTGAACATAAGGAAAGAATGAAGCAGGCAGGGAGAGGAGGGCAGGGAGGAGGGGTCAGGGGAAGCCTCTGCCATACCTTTCCAGACACACTGGGAGTCCTCGCAAAGCCGCATCTTCCCACTGATTGGCTGGATGACTTTCTGGGCTGAAAAGAGCTGCTTTAGGCACTTCTGAAAATAATTACACAGCAAGAAAATGCTTCTTCAGAAACATACGTGTACATCTCAGATATGGTGTATGATAAAGAGTTACACCTTAAAATTTACTAGGAAGTTTACAGAGTCCATGCTGTCAAAACCAGCACTACAATAATAGCTATAGTTTATTTATTGCTGTATAATTAACAGTGCTAAATATTTCACATATGTTATTTATAATCCCCTCAACAACTGCATATAGCAGGTATTACCTCATTAACCTAAGTCCTATTATTCTTCTAACCTACAATTCCATTTTGCCTATAGCCAACCTAACACACTGGAAATGGAACAGCAAGTCGCAGAAATCTCAAGCAACTCGCCTCTGTTTCCACAAACACAAAACTACAACTGCCAGCTCAACTGGGCCAGTAGATAACATGTGCTCCTGAAGTTCTGTCATCAACTTTGAGCAAAGCCAGTTGGGAAAATTCATGATAAGGAAAAGTAAGAGTTCCACTGGAATTTCCCCAAAGCACTGATGTGTATAGCAAAGGCTGAAAAGGCTCTTTTTCATTCACTCATTCCCAGTACACAGTCCTTAATGTCACATATATGGCAATCACGCAATCCCCAAAGTTCACACGATGTCTCTCTGACAGCATGACTTAGGGTTTTGGTTTCTCTTTCAATCTCTTGCCACATTATGAACACTTCCTGTTAATAAATTGAGGTTTCAAGGTTTTTTGTTTTGTTTTGTTTTGTTTTTGTTTAATGGCCAGCTCAGCCTGCCCTAGGGGTGGGGCTGGCAGAGCATGTGGTGCCAGGGATCGAACCGCAGTCCCTGCGGTTGCCTAAGCTTTCCTAAGCAGGTGCTTTAGGCCACTGAACCATCTTGTGGGCCCGAGGTTTTAAGTATTGACAACAGAAAGAATAACTATAAAGCAAGGTTGCCCAGGCTCAGCACTGTTGGCACTTGGGGCAGACAAGTCGCCATCAAGACAGCTGTCCTGCGCACTGTAGAATGGCTAGCAACATCCCTGGACTGACCTACTAGCTACCCTCCTGATGGCAGAACCAAAAATATCTTCAGACATTGCCAAATATGCACTGGGATACAAAAATCACCCTCAGTTGAAATCCACCTGTGTAAAATGATGTGTGTTTTTAATTGCCTGCTGATCAGGTGTTTAATCTTACTTTTTAAAGGTTCACTTCTTCACAGTCCCATAGAATCCCACTGTCCAGTATGTGCTTTATTTTGCATACCCAGGAACACTCTTTCCACCCAGGAGTAGTTCTACTTCTACCTGAGCATGAATTCTGAAGGTCTCCCTAGCTCTGCAAACCCTCACTGTGGAAGCACTCTCCAGAAAACTGGTGAGGACCAACAGAGACCACAGTGCTTTATGGAAAGATATCTCCACCCCTTTCGATGCTACTTGACGTCTAGCCATGACAACAGCTTCCATTATCCACCCCAGGGCCATTCAGCGATGCCAGAGTCATGTTCTATCTGTATAACAACTGCTCTCAGAGTATCGCACAATCCCACAGACAAAGCCACCCACCTGTTGCTACCAGTTACTACAGTGGACAAGGGGAAGGCAAGGGGAAGCCCTGGGTGAGGTCAGAGCAGTAAATCTCCAATCAGCAGTGGAGGGTGGAAGGCACAGCAGTGTTAAGCCAGCCCCAGGATGAGGCAGATTGTACCCAGAATCATCTTAGTAGAATTCCCTAGTTAGCCTCTAACACTACATTCACACCCAACAACAAGGCCTCAACAAGAGGCTTGCTCCAATATGTTCATTGCCAGTTGGTAGGAGTTCAGTAACTCATGGGATTGTTCCTCTAGAATGTTACATATGGCAGAGCCAGATGGAGGAGGCATACCCCAGAAGAATAATTTACTTTTCTATTTAAAAAGTTTTGAGTGAAACTTAAATGAAGCATTGATTCCTTCAGACACTCTTCATTACACCTCATAAACCTGAGAACATGCTTTTGGCATAATGTGCCCACATACACTCAGACTGTACTCCCAAGGTCTGAAGTGGTAAGAGATAACTAAAAGAATAAATGAACTTAAATCAAGAGGCAAAAATAACAAAGATTTAAAAAAAAAAAAAAAATAGCCAAAAGTCCAGCTCCTAGAAAAAAAAAATTGAGCTTATTCTTAGAGGCCCCAAAAGGCAGAGCATGTCACCATGTGAGTTGGAAATGACTAGAAAGAGCACCTGGCCAAGAGGAAGCACTGCTTTTGGTTGGTCCTAAAGATGCTTTCCTATGTGTTGGGGGATTTTTCTTCTTTGAAGTACTTCTATCTGTGTCCTTCGCTTGCTTGGTTGTTTGTTTTGTTTTTGCTCTATTTTGAGTTTTGTGTCAGGAATCCATCCTTTCCATCCCTAATGAAGTGGCCCTTGCCCCACACTGGGAGCTCAGCTGCCAGAGGCTCTCAAGATGGAGCATCTGCCGTGTTCTCTTTGCCTACCTGGCCTCTGGAGGCAGCATTTTCCTTCCCGCTTCTGTCCAGTGCACGAGATGCCTTGCTAAAATGGAGAGCAGAGTGATGTGCTTCAGAGCTGCTTTTGACAGGAGTCTTTGGCAGTTCTTTGTAAGATCCTACAAGAGAGACGTTTAGCTTTGGATTTGTATTCTTAAAACCAGATAATTACATCATGAAGGGAAGGGAGGGGAGGAGGAGAGAAACGGGGATCTATCCAGAACACTGGGTTTGTAATTGACCACAGGAAAAACTGCCTCAAGGGAACCTACAACCTGGAGGAAATGCCAGGCTCTACCTAGAGCCACAACAAAGAAAATGCTTTACTTCTTCATGGTAAAAACAGATTTCCACATTTGGAGGATGGACAGAGAGTTCAGCAGTTTAAAATGATGGTGGGGACAACCTGCTAAGGTCCCCCTTCTAACCCTCTCTTTTTTTTTTTTTTTTTTTTTTTTTGTCTTTTTGAGACAGGGTCTCACTATGCAGTTCAGGCTGGCCTTAAGCTCACTTTTGTAGCCCAGGCTGGTCTCGAACTTGCACTGATCCTCCTGCCTCAGCCTCCCAAGTGCTGGGATTACAGGCGTGAGCCACCACGCCCGGCCTACCCTCTCTTGAGCAGAAGCTTTCTTTCCCCCAGTAAATATTCTGAGAAAGAAAGAAAGAAAGAAAGAAAGAAAGAAAGAAAGAAAGAAAGAAAGAAAGAAAGAAAGAAAGAAAGAGAAAGAAGAAAGAGAAAGAAGAAAGAAAGAAAGAAAGAAAGGAAGGAAGGAAGGAAGAGAAGAGAAGAGAAGAGAAGAGAAGAGAAGAGAAGAGAAGAGAAGAGAAGAGAAGAGAAGAGAAGAGAAGAGAAGAGAAGAGAAGAGAAGAGAAGAGAAGAGAAGAGAAGAGAAGAGAAGAGAAGAGAAAAGGAGTAGAGATGGCCAGCCAAGCATGGTGGCACAGGTCTATAATCCCAGCACTCTAGGGGCTGAGGCAGGAGGATCATTTCCAGTTCAAGACCTGCCTGGGCTACAAAGTGAGCTCAAAGACCAGGTGTGGTAGTGCACACCTGTAATCCCAGCACTTGGGAGGCTGACACAGGTGGATCAGTGCAAGTTCCAGACCAGCCTGGGCTACAAAAGTGAGTTCAAGGTCAGTCTGAACTGCATAGTGAGACCCTATCTCAAAAAGACAAAAAAAAAAAAAAAGTGAGCTCAAAGCCAGTCTGAGCTGTATTGCAAGATCCTGTCTCAAAAAGACAAAAAAAAAAAAAGGTGGTATAGGGAGTAGCTGGTTTGCCCAGGCTGCAATCATCCTGCCAGGAAACCACTGTGGGCTGCTTGCTAGCCATTAATATCACTATGTGACGATGAGCTTACCACTTTGCCTCTCACCCCTCTTGTAGAAAATGTTGTAAAGTTAGCTTGAGATAGCATCTGTGGAGCACTTTCCCAGCTAAAATAAAATCCACTGTTATTTGTATCGATACTTTTTCATATTCTCTTCTCAAGACTGAGAGCTTACTCTACTGTATCAGATTTTTAAATACCCTGGCAACCTGTCAAGTCACCCACTAAAGCTAAGTGTCTGCCACAGCACTGTTCTTCAGAGGGACCAAGGCATCTTGGCCTCTGCCACATGACAGTCCTCTGTACTGGCCACAGCAGATCATCTGCACTGTCCCTGGAGTCTGGCTCCTCACATCTTGGGATTCATAATCTAAGAGAACTGTATTCCACCAAGGAAGAAGGGTGACAAAAGTATGAAATGTTCCTTGAACTTTCAGATCTTGCTCTTATCCTGAGATATGAACATGGTTGCTTTGTATTTATAGAAAAAGTATACAGCAGAAAAGCCAGTTCTCAGAAGCTCAAGTGAGACAGGAAAATCGGTGCTTGGAGACAAATTCTGACAATCAACCCATTTATAAACAAAGAGATCAGAGCTAGGCACGATGATTGATGGTGTATCCTTATAAGCTCAGCTACTCAAAAGGCTGAGGCAGGAGGATCTCAAGTTCAACACTGGGCCTGGGAGATAGCTCAGTGGAATAAGTGTTTACCTAGCAAATGCAAGGTCCTGAGTTCAATCTCTGCTACCACCAAAAAAAAAAAAAAAAAAAAAAAAAAAATCAAATTCAACACTGGTCTTAGCCAATTCAGCAAGACCCCTCTCAAAAAAAAATAGTCATATATATATTTTAGGGGTACCAGGTATCAAACTCAGGACCTTATGCTTGCCAGGCAGGTGCATATGCCACTGAGCAAAATAAAATCTTTATAAGAGCTGGGGCTATAGCCCAGTAACAGAGGGCTTGCCTGGCCTGTGTGAAGCCCTGCATTGAACCCCCCGCCCAGTACCATAAAATATAACAAAAGCCAAATGCTCAGGCCCACCAGGCTAAGAGAGCAGAGCCCTCTCAAGTTTCACGTGCAGGGCATGACTGCAGTGGGCATATAGAGATGCCCCTTCAGAAGGATCTCCAGTATTCACAGTTATGAAAGAGGAAGAGAGAAATCCTCCCAGCAAAACACTGAGGAACCAGCATAACTGGTCAATGCAGCGGTTCTCAACCTGAGGGTTGAGACCCCAGTGGGGGTCGAACGACCAAAGCACAGGGGTCACCTAAAGCCATCGGAAATCATAACTGTAGTAAAATTACAGTTTTGAAGTAGCCACCAAAATTATTTTTTGGCTTGGGGTCACCGCAACATGAAGAACTGTATTGCAGGGTCACAGCATTAGAAAGGTTGAGAACCACTGAATGCCTACTATTAAACAGGAAGGAAAACAGATTTTCTTGCAAAAATCTTTTGACTAATAATCTACCTTTTGGAATTTTGAATTTCTCACACAATGCCTTACTTTAAAAAGAAATCAATAATTTAGGGCCCACAAGGGAAGAGGAAACCCCTTGGCTTCAGCTAGCTATCCTCCTCAATTACAATGGGATACAAAAGATAGTAACAATGACCTTTCTTACATTCCTGTGTCTCCTATAGCTGCAGTCAGCTAATGTCAGCATTGAAACTTGTTATTACATGAGAATTTCATTGATTGGAAAACATCTCAGCTCCCTAGCAATCTGCATAACTATAATACTTCACTAAGAACAGCTGGTATTGTTTGTACTATGTGTCTTAGTAAGTACTCTGATGGTCAAAATGTTATAGTATGTTGCCTACGATTTTAAAAGGAAAGGACAGGAATTAGATCAATAGGTGACAGGTAGCAGATCTTCTGAAGGCTGTGTCCAAACAAGAGCAGCGGGTCTCAGAAAGAGCTCTGTTCTAGGTTCTGACAAGTGGATCGTGACCCCTGTCTGTCACAGCAGCTTCTGGTGCCCACTCCCCTCCTCCACTCATGTCCCAGTAAGCAGGAGGCTCTCTCTCCTCTCTCATCTGTCCCTCATCTTTCCTTCCCTTTTCCCCTCTCCTTAGTTTTCTTCCTTCACTCCCTTCTCCCCTTCTCTCATTTCCTTTATTTTCTCTTCCTCTCATCCTCTCCTGCTTTCATCTTTTCTTCTCCAACTTCACACCTCGTTATGCCAATACTAATGCATATCCTTTCTGACTGCCACAGACCAGACAGGAACCTTATTGGAGTCATTAAATCCTACATTTTGCAAAGCTATATATATAGACAGACAGACACAGAGATTTACACATACATATAAGTACACATAATGCTACTGAATTATCTCCTGTCAATACAAGTCTCAGAACCATACCTGAAATATAACAAAAGGACAGAAGAGAAATGAGAAAGAAAAGAAGCGAGATATACCACGTACAGGTACAAATCCTCTATGATGAATGTGATCATTACATATATCAGAAGTGTGCCAATAACATGTACTTTGTTTTTTTTGTGTGGGACCAGGGTTCGAACTCACGACCTTGCACTTGCCCAGCAGGCACTTGTGCCTCGGAGCTATCTCCCCAGCCAATAACATGTACTTTTAAGACAATGACACGCGTGATGTGGCCAGGGGATGTGCTTTGGGTCCCTTCACACGAGCCGAGCTACAGTTTAGTAGGTGAGCTGCCCCACTGAAAGCCCCACTAGAAACAGACTCGTCGTTTGGACGGCGGCTCTGCCCTTCTCGGCCGCGGCTGCAGGGGCCAGCCAGGCACCAGCAGGCCTGATCCTGCTCCGGGGAAGCCGAGGCCCCGCTGCAGCCTGATCCCGGCCTCGTGTCCTTTTTTTTTTTTTTTTTTTTTTTTTTAAAGAATTTTTTTTTTATTTTATTTATTTTTTTCTTGTTTCAGAACCTTTATTTGTTTATTTACTCATTTTTATGGCCGGCTCAGCCCACCGGAGGGCAGGGCTGGCGCAGCATGTGGTGCCGGGGAATCGAACCATGGTCCCTGAAGCCGCCCAAGCTATCCCAAGCAGGCGCTTTAGACCACTGAGCCATCCCGCCGGGCCCCTCGTGTCCTGTGCCCTGCTTGCTGGTGGCGAGCCAGAAACCCTGGAGAGCTCCACCGGGAAAGGATGGATGCCTCCTTTTCAGCATTTCAAAGCGGTTCACCTAGAGCCGAGGTGCCTGTCTCGGGCGTCATCTTCAGCGCTGTCCCCACGGATTCTGAGGTGCTGGCAGCTGAGGACTGGTCCCCAGAGGAGGAGGCTTCCAAACCCCCGATTTGACTCTGCTGCCCTCGTATGGTCAGCGGGCTGCTGGCCACAGGCCACTCTGCAGACGGCCTCCCCGCGATGGCGCTCTTGAAGTTAGAGTACGGGGTGCTGACTGGATCCAGTACCTGTTTAACAAGGGACTTGTGATTGTAGTGGCTTTGATGACACAAAAGTAAAAATTCCTAAAATTGTGGCTAATACAATTCAAAATATGTATGCATAAAATGTTTTAATTTTTATGACCTAAAAATCATTATAAATATATTTTAAGCACTCTTACAAACTGAACCTCTGCTCAAGTGTCTTTGGAGGTACCCAAACAATTTAAGGGTAATATATTTAAATTTAAAATATAACAAGAAATAACACTCTGTTAAGAAAATTAGACGTTTCGTATCAGTTTCCCCACTTTGCAAAATTTTGGCCGATTCTAACTACAGTTGGAAACATCGCGGGAGAAAGCAGCGAAGCCTGCCGGGCACAAGCTCGATCTCTGTGATAGCACGTGGCCTTATCTTGGAGCCACCAGATTTGAAGATGCATTTAATTCACACACACACACACACACACACACACACACACGATACTTGCTCCAAACATCTTGCTTTGGCATGCTAGAATTAAAATATACAAAGTTTTAGGAAACTAATCTTGAGTTTTAAGGAAGAAAAAGAATGCATCCACAGCACATCGGCTAAAAAAAATGATCAAGAAATTGCACACTAACAGCCACACATATGTACACTTTGTAGTGGTACAGACAAAAATCTTTAATAGTTAAATATGTTAATGTAAATTCTAAATTTTTTTTTTTTTTTTTTTTTGTCTTTTTGAGACAGGGTCTCACTATGCAGTTCAGGCTGGCCTTGAGCTCACTTTTGTAGCCCAGGCTGGTCTCGAACTCGCACCGATCCTCCTGCCTCAGCCTCCCGAGTGCTGGGATTACAGGCGTGCGCCACCACGCCCGGCTTTCTAAATTTTTCAGTATTTAATATATTCAAATAAAAATGTCAATTAACAAATGATATGCAAAAATCACAGAGGTGATGTGCAAATGACTACAAGCTTGAGAAACTGCTGTTTCATCTTCAGTGTTTGTAAACTTTTGTTCCAGATCTATCTCCTACTGAGGAAATGCCTGCCGCATAGTTTTTTTGTTTGTTTGTTTGTTTTTTTGTGGGACCAGGGTTCGAACTCACGACCTTGCACTTGCCCAGCAGGCACTTGTGCCTCGGAGCTATCTCCCCAGCCCAGCCGCATAGTTTTAAATGACTCAAGTATTTATTAATGGAGAGGAAGAGGACGATAAGAAAAATAAGACAAAGGAGGGAAGGGATGATGGCTTGACACTTCAAGCGCATCCTTTAGGTCTGTTTACTTTAAAAATCCACAGCATATTGACACTGTATCGGGAGGGAGTCAGAGCACCAGAGCCAAGAAATAAATAGAAAGGAGCTCACAGAGGTTGAAAATAAGGTCAAGAAGTCACAAAATAAAACAACTGAGAAAAGAGAAATAAATACATCTGGTAATAAATAATGTAACATACAAATATTCAGTGGGTGGGGAAATCCTGGACATTCCAGAAGAGCCATGCTGGTGATACCAGAGTCTTCCAAGAATCTCATGACAAGATGAAAGAAATAAAAATATTCCTGAGAGCTCACAGGCAAGTCTGTCCTGGTCCTTGCTTTCCTTAGCCCTAACCACCAACACCCACAGTACCCTTACAGCAGTGCCCTGTCCATAATGTGCTTCAGACTCTCCCTCCCTCCCTGCCTCCCTCCCTCCCTCCCTTCCTCCCTCCCTCTCTCTCTCCCGCATCTTCTCTTCCTCTCTCTCCCTCTCCCCCCTCATCTGTGCTACAAAGTAGACCAAGGACTCACACATACTAGACATGCCCTGAGCCACTGACATATGCCCCTGGCTCAGGTCACACATGAGCCCCAATGTCTTCCTAGCCCAGGGGCAGGCAGTACTACCCAACCTAAAGTCATCATGCTCCCACAGATGATAATGTACTCTGTATTATTACAAGTTAAGTAAAAGAATTTCAAATGATTTCACTGAAAATAAGAAATGTCCAAGGACATAAACATGTTTATCCTGATTTAAACTATGAACAATGTATTTTGTATCAAAACATGACATGAGTACCTTATAAATATGTACAATTCTTCCCTTTCTGTGTATCAGTTTTAAAGGATCGATCAGCCCACCAAGATCACATTCAGGCTGGCGTTATTGATGGCGCTCCACTGCCAGCACCCTCACTGGCAGTTCCCGAGCCTCAGCCATCGCTCCACTTCCCCCATCCCACTGCCAAAGGCTGCTTCCCAGTCTTCCTTATCTTGACTTGTTGCCCCACACACTTCCTGTGACACCTCCACAGAACTTCAGACGTACACAAGCTTCTTTGTTGTTCTTCACTCTCTGCTCTCTTTGGACTAATAAGTGATTTACAAAATGAAACGTCTCAGCTGAATGAAACCTCTTCGCACAAGGACTACTACAACACTGCTGTCTCTCTGGTGGAGACCACTGTGAAGTGCCTCTCAGCAGGATTTAAATCCACCGATCGGCTTTTCATGCTTACTTATGAGTCTGTCCAAGGCTTGGACCCATTGTCTATGGCAGCAGCTAAGGACCCCTGGCTGTAACCTCAGGTAACTAGATAGAGACTGTAGGGCAGGCATCACGTGTGTGGAGAGTGGAGGCTTTCCTGGAAATAACACCGTTCTCTTAAATTAACATAATGTCTCACTTGGAAGAGTCGTTGAGTGGTTCTACCTTTCTTTAGTATTCCCATCCTTCGTTTTGATAAATATGGACCTACCAGAGACCTTTTTCTCAACCCCTGAAGAATCTCCAATTTGTGAGAGGTTTTCAGTCCTGCTGGAGCCCTGAAAGCACACCACTTCATACATTTATTCAAACCTTCGCCAGACACTCCTTTGGGAGAGTGCAAGCCTGATCAGTCCACAGTCATAAGGGATGATATTAACGTGTTACCTCTTGTGTTTGTTTCTGAATAAATGTATTTTAATTATTACAAAAACATGGTTTAGGGCCAGGCATATAGCTCAGCAGCATAAAGTGCCTATCTGGCAGGCAGAAGGTCCCAAGTTCAGTCCTCGGCACAAAAAGTAAAAAAGTCTGGTTTAACAGAGATGAAATAATTTGGATTATGAGACTGAAAATCCTAAGCTCTGTTCTTGGTTGTTCCATTCACTAGTTCTGTGATCTTGGCTTCTTCCCATTTCTAACTTCCAATTTCAAAGAATTATTGTGAAGGAAATAATAAATACTAAAGCAAATCACATGCACTGTCCACTTCATAGGAAAAGTCTTTTCCTTTCTTTCTTTCTTTCTTTATTTATTTTATTTCATTTTATTTTATTTTATTCTTTTTTTCTTTCTTTGCAGTCCCAGAGATTGAATTTAGGACCTTGCATTTGCCAGGCAAGCACTTATTCCACTGAGCTATCTCCCCAGCCCATGAAAGCCATTTTCATGCAAAATGTGGTGCAGAGCTAATAGGACTTGCTGCCTTATAATTCTTCCCATCTCCTGTGTATTCTCATATCTCCAGAACTTATCTTAAATGTATATGAAGCCGTAATTTGCATTCTGAATCTATGGATTAACTGAGTCAGCTGCTTTATCCCACTGTCTGCCCCATGCCTTCCTTCTGCCTGGTCTTCAGCTTACCAATCTCCTCCCTTTAGCCAGCTTTCCTTCACCTGCTGAAAGAGATCTGTAACTGCCACACATCTAAGGTCTGAGGCTAGTCCTGCTACAGACGGCCCATGGGAGCAATGATGACAGATTACCAGAAGCAAGACATCAAAACAGACCCAGAGAAGGAAACAAAGGGGCTGAAACCGTGTTCACCCAATCCTGTTCAGAGCAGAGGTTCTTCAAACTACCATCCCGAATGTCTGGCTCATGCAATATTGAAAGTTACAGAGCATGCTTCCACTGCTTGAGCACGTAAGCCTCAGGGTCAGTGAGTTAGTGCACTGCCAGGCTGAGGAGAGAGCCCAGTGGCATAAGCACCGGCCTGGCAAGCACAGGCACAAGGGCCCAAGTTTGATCCCTGCTACCAAATAAAACCGAAAAGTTAACACATTGCCTCTCATTTCATCCTTGACAGGAGATGATGCTAAAGCTTCCAAGCTAGTGTTTATAGATTGTGAATCTTCTCATCAAAAATCACCCTGAGGGGTCGGGAGATAGCTCAGTGGCATAGCACTTGCCTGACAAATACAAGGTCCTGAGTTCAATTCCCAGTACCCCCTACCCCCCCCAAAAAAAAACCCACCCTGAGCTGCAGACCTGCACGGTTTACCCAGCATGCTGGCTCATGTGACAACCGCTTGGACATCTGTCCAGCACACTTATGGTCTTCTCGTAACTATTCAGCTCCGGGTCACTTGATGAGACTGTCTGTACTTATAATGCAATGGGCTAGAAACTATCAAAATGATGCTATCAAAATAATTACATGCTTGGGCCCGGCAGGATGGCTCAGTGGTCTAAAGCGCCTGCAGGTGGCTGCAGGGACGGCGGTTCAATCCCGGGCACCACATGCTGTGCCAGCGCTGTCCTCAGGGGCAGGCTGAGCCGGCCATAAAAATAAATAAACAAAAACAAAACAAACAAACAAAAAAAGAATAAAAAAAATAATAATAATAATAATTACATGCCATGGGGCTGTGTCTGAGGATGGTCAGCCAGCTATTCCCAGAGGTTTAGGGCCAGGCATACAACTCAGCAGCATAAAGCACCTGTTACCCCATCTCAAGGCACAATTATAATGGAATGGATTGACATAATTCACACTATAGCAAGTGTTCTGTGCTTTTAAAAAGCAAGTTTCCGGGCAATAGCTTGGGCAGCCTGAGGAGCTAGCTAAAATATCTAGTACAGGACACATGAAATATCTGTTAAAGAGTTTTTAAAAATACATTCTAATATCAAAATCAGCCTCCTTTGGCAGGCAACAGCCAGAAGAAAAAAGACATAAGACAGAGTAATTAGGTCACCAGGTAAGGTGGCACATGCCTGGAATCCCAGCACTCAGGAGGCTGAGGCAGGAGGATCTTTGCAAATTTGAGGCCAGCCTGGGCTACAGAGTAAACTCAAGGTCAGCCTGAACTGCATAGTGAGACCCTGTCTCAAAAAGACAAAATATGAAAATAAAAATAAAGCAATTAGTTGATGAACCCAAGTAGACTGAGCTTGGAGGGTTTTTTTTTTTTTTTTTTTTCTTGTTTCAGAACCTTTGTTTTGTTTATTCACTCAATTTTATGGCCGGCTCAACACACCCCGAGGGCAGGGTGGAGGTTTTTATTTGGTTTTCTTTGTAGAATTATTTAGCTGTTGCATTGCTACTCTTGTACAGAGTTCAGTACTTTTCCATCTCCAGGATGGAGCAGCCTGTTAGTGATCACAATGGCACACTCATGGCTCAGAATTAGGCTGGGGGGGGGGGGAGCAGGGGCTGGTTTGGGTTTTCGTGGTACTGGAGGCTGAATCCAAGGCCTTCACACTGAGCAACATCTCTAATCCTTTGTATTTTTTATCGATTAACTGCCCAGGCTGCTCTCAAACTTGTGATCTGCCTGCCTCAGCCTTGCCAAGTGCTGGCATCATGGGAGGCGTCACCATGCCCAGCTCCATCAGCCTGTGTTTTTGTTTGTTTTGTTTGTTGTTTTTAATGTATTTAGCACAGGGTCTACAGGATCTCACTACATAGATTGGACTCGAAACGATCCTTCTGTTTTCAGCCTCCCAAGCGCTAGGATTACAGGCGCACACCAGCATGCCCAGTCTCAATTGCCATCTCAGCACACCGGGGGGATCAAACCTGGGCCGCTGAGCTCTGCCTAAGCAGGCGCTTTAGTCCAATGAGCTATCAGCCCAGCCCTCAGGCTGTCTTTAAAGTGCAGTGGACAGGGACGCATTGCAGTTCAAAGGAAAATAATCCTTCCTGGAGCTTCTCTCTGACTGGGAATGTACTTTAGTTATGCAACAAACTGCATTTCTTGAAACAGGTGGTGACCAAAGCTTTGAAAGCGCTGAACAATGGCTTAATGAAAGAAGCAATTTTAATTCCTTCATTGTTTTCAAACTATTTCACTGTAGCATATTCACAGGCATTTGACTGCCCCGCCCAGGTGGGGACAGAGCAAAAAGTCTTCTGGGATACAGCATTGCACTTTCCACTATAAGTCCCCTCAATTGATGTAGTATTTTTAATCTATACCGAGGATATTGAAATTCCAGGGGCTGGGGAGATAGCTTGGCAGCCTAAGTGCCTGCCTAGTGAGCGTACAGACCCGAGTTCAATCCCCAGTGTCGCGTGCTGTGCTGGCCCTGTACTGTGCGGGCATAGTGACACACACATATAATCCCAGCGCTGGGGAGGCTGAGTCAGGAGGTTCACTACCAGTCCAAGCTGAGTAGCAATGCCCTGTACTAAATAGATAAATACATAAAGATTTTTTTTTTTTAATTTAATTCCATCAGGCAGGAGACCAGATCACCAGATCAAGTACTCCACACTGCCCAGCCCTGGCTCCTGCCCTTGGCCCAGGGACTAGAGCGAAGCTCACCGGCTCTGAGGGCTTCGGCTTCCAAACTACAAGAGCACCATCTTCTGGCGAAATATTTCCTTTATAAGGAGAGAGTCAAGAGCTACCAAAAATGTCCTCGTTTTTCTGGCAAAAACTGCAATTTCATCCCAAATACCTTTCTTATCTCCTCCGCATTTTTCCTCACCACCAGCACCACCACCCAAGGGCTCCTCTATCAGTGGAAGGACCCAGACCGTCTTTCCCGGCTTCCTATTAAAATAAATGGGTTTCAAGTTTCAGCTCCTCCTCAAATTCCAGGCAGCTCACGAAGCATCCAAGATGGAGCCTCTCGCCGCTCACCCACTGAGATGTTCTGGGCCCAAAGCAAAAGTGTTTGTAGTGCTGCTGTCTATGACTCTGTGCACCGTGATGCTATTTCTTCTACAGCTAAAGTTCCTAAAGCCTAAGGTCAACAGCTTCTACGCCTTCCACGTGAAGGATGCCAAAGGAAGAACCGTGTCTCTGGAAAAGTTTAAAGGCAAAGTGAGTTACATCTTCTGGTTTTACCTCCATTTTTTTTCCGTGTTTCAGCTGTTGGTCTTACTATAATCAATTTTTGCTGTTAAACAGGCCTTGCTGGACTGTAGCCTTTAAAGTAATTTCATTATTATATCAGTTCAGTTATCAGAATTCTGAGAGTTTATAAACTTCTTATGAACTGATTATTTTTCTCCAAAAATGCTTTACTTGTATGTTAATACTTTTAGTTGTCCACAAAATACAGTTTGTAACATGAAAAAGAGGACGTTTATTAATAAGGTCTAATCGAATATTTTATATCCCTATAATAATGATAGTATGATTTTTAAATTTTAGTAAGTATCTAATGCATTTTTAATGGCAGTAATATTTCAATCTTCTGGATTATGGTTTTTGATAAAATTGAATATGTATAAAATATGAAATAATCATCTATCAGAGGTTATATTCTTGCAAAACAGTTTAGGATTTTATCTAGCTTAAAGTTTTTTGGGGGGTTGGGGGCTTTTTGGTCATCTTTTGCTTCACTTTCCGGTCTTCTTTTTTCTTTTTCCGGGAGGTTACGCTAGTTGTAAACGTGGCTAGTGACTGCCAGCTCACAGACAAAAATTACTTAGCACTCAAGGAATTGCACAAGGACTTCGGACCCTTCCACTTCAGCGTCTTGGCTTTTCCATGCAATCAGTTTGGCGACTCAGAGCCCCGCTCAAGCCAGGAAGTAGAATCTTTTGCAAGACAAAACTACGGAGTAACATTCCCCATCTTCCACAAGATTAAGATTCTAGGATCTGAAGCAGAACCTGCCTTTAGATTTCTTGTTGGTAAATATCAACTTTGCTTCACCAATATCATCTTTTTAAATTGCTTGTCGTTTAAAATATAAAACACTAGGACCATACTTTCCTATTTCATTTGAAATGTTTTATTGGGAAATTGCATAAAACTGTCCAAGAACCAGAACTTCATCCTTCATAACTTTCTAGAAGTTATAATTTCTTACAATGTTTCAACTTACCATATGGCAAAAGAGCCCTGCCAAGCTCTGTATTTTATTCCTTGTGACCTCATCCTGAAAACTTTACAGGAACGGTGGCCCTAGCTATTTTCACAAAATATCGCAATTCTCCCATTCAGGGTCTAGCACTGGGGAAATAGCCCTCTCCTTATGAAAGCTGTGCGCTTCGTGAATATTACTGTACTTAGTAACTGAGCAGTATTTGTGATTAAATTTATGCTTTCTTATCTGAGACAATGTCTTCTGGGACAACTGTCTCAATTTCTCTGAAGATGAATATCTCAGGCTTTTGCTGAAGTTCAGTAACTTGATTTTTTCAAAAGGCAAGAGCACTTGCGCCGGGCGTGGTGGCTCACGCCTGTAATCCCAGCACTCGGGAGGCTGAGGCAGGAGGATTGGTGTGAGTTCGAGACCAGCCTGGGCTACAAAAGTGAGCTCAAGGCCAGCCTCAACTACATACATAGCAAGACCCTGTCTCAAAAAGACAAAAAAAAAAATAAAATAAAATAAAAAAAAAAAAAAAAAAATAAGAGCACTGGTCTCTTTCTGAAATCTAAAGACTTTGCAAGGTTAATTAGCATAACAGTGATGTGGTACGGTGACAGTACAAGCGTAGTACTGTAGTGGTGCTTTTGCTCTGTGGCTTTAGGCATGTGAGTTAACTTCTCTGGGCCTGTGTCCCTTTTGTATAACGCAGCTATAAATGTACCTACCTCCTAAAACGTTGGGAAGGGTTAAGAATGTTAATTGGAAAAGTAAAATGCTTAACACACCTCTGTCACAAACTGTAAAGGACATTCACTCAGCCAATGCTCTTATCTAACTCATTTTGAGGATATCTTCAGATCTTTTTTCTATATAAAAAAATGAGTTTTGATAAGCCTACACTTTAGGCATATTAGACTTCAATGCAACAAATGAGATACTCTGTAATATTTTATATGAGCATGCATTCAGAATTCTCTAAAAAGCAATGCTTAAGAGTGAAGTCTTCGTTCCTTTTACACGCAGGATATGCTTTGGGGAGAAAAGCCAGGGTCTGGACCATGAACTCATCATTCCTCAATTACAGCAGCCAAACACTCAGGCACAATAAATCACAGACCACTCCTCTTTGTCACTTAAAAAGCTCGTGGAGTCCCACTTACCCTGTGCAGTAAAAAGGGTAACAGAGATACACCCACAGTGTTTCACTGAACTTAACTGGGGAGCACAACAGACCTTGGGGGTCAGGGGCGTAAGTCTGGGGAATGAGGGAGTGAGGGCTAACAGCCTGGCCCACACAGCTCACCAGCACCACAGGGTCTTGAGGCTATGCCCATTTGTCTCCTCTGTGAAGTGAGGATATTAACATTCACCTCAAAGAGCTGCAGTAAAGATGAACGATCCATTTGAAGCACCAAGTCTACCAGGCACATAGCAACGTGCTAGCCAAATTAATAAACTGTAGTTATAATCATTTTATCTTTTATGCTCATCAATAATATGAATATATATATATATATAAATACCAGATGATATAAAGGAGAAAAAAATTACATGTTTTATATAAAGATTTATCAAAAAGTTATCATAGCTTCCAAAATGCAATGATTCAGGGGCCAGGGGTTCAATCCCGGCATATGAAAATTGAGATTGGGCGTGGCAGCACGTGCCTGCAATCACAGCTCTCAGGAGGCTATACACAGGTGGATCACTAGAAGTTCAATCTAGTAGTGAGACCCTGAATATTCTGTAGACCTTTCCCTAAAATATAAAAATAAATAAATAAATAAATAAAATGCAGGGGCTGGAGAGACAGCTCAGTAAAATAAGTGCTTCCTGGAAAGCACAAGGTCCTGAGTTCAATCCCGGTACTGTAAAAAATAAATAAATAAATAAATAAATAAATAAATAAATAAATAAATAAAATGACTATTCAGAATTCCTTGCCATTTTGCAGCTATGTAATGTTAAAAAAAAAAAAAAAACTAATACATTTAATATGAAGATAAGCCACACTTTTCCATTTCCAGGCACCTTTAGAATGGTATCTTTAAGCATGTTGAGAAATAAAATCTGATGACAAAATAAATGTCTTCTGTAGCTCAACAAACTTAAACACCTTAGTTTTGTTTCATTTCATGATTCTGTTTCCCCAAGGATGAAGATCTCAGATGTTTGCTAAAATTCAATAACTTGATTTTTTCAGAAGGCAAGAGTTTTAGTCTTTCTTTTTGATTAAGCCACTGAAATCTAAAGACTTTCCAAGGTTAATTAACAAGAGAACAGCGCAATATAGTGACTGCACATGTGTGGTGTAAAGTAAATTCGAACCCTATCCCGCTGCCTTGCTCCGAGGCTTCAGGCACCTAAGTGAGTTACTGATGAATAATTAGTGACTTATCAGGTGCAGTGCATCAAAGCGTAGTTATTCAGAGCCTGAGCCGTGCTTTGTTTGAATGTGTTGTTTTGTATATGATATTATGGCAATCCTAGGACCTGTTCTAAACTTGTTTAAGCAGAATTAAAATTTTGACAAAAAACAAAACTGTGCTCATGAATCTGTTTTAGATTCTTCAAAAAGGGAACCGAGGTGGAATTTCTGGAAGTACCTGGTCAATCCTGAGGGCCAAGTGGTGAAGTATTTTAGGCCAGAAGAACCAGCTGAGGCCATCAAGCCCGACATCGTAGAACTCATTAGACAAATCATCGTCAAAAAGAAAGAGGACCTGTGAACATGCTGCCGAGCAACACTGATGCGATCTGACAGGAAACTGCAAGAGAATCAGGTCTCGCTTCAGTCTGCCAAACCAGTTAGGCACTGAAGACTTTTTATAATGTTTTCTCCCTAGTTGAGGTGATAATGAATGTCCCCAGGACATGTTACCTAAAGCAAAATAAAAATAGCCAAAAATTCAAAATGAAATATGTTAACTACTTCTGAAGACATTGAAAAATTCAGAACACGCAGTTGCCAATGTGCTTAGCTATCCTGTTGTTCAGCCTGACATTTTCTAAGGCTGTGTTTTATGGAAATGCCAATATGGTATACCACTGGATTCAAGAACAACGTATGTGACTACAATTTATGGGAGTAACTAATTGTAATGACTATGTTGATATAAATGAAACACAAAATAAATGATAAAAGATGTAAAATATTCATATAGCAAATCTTTACATATGTCTGTTTCATGTACAGGATTTCATTTTTTTAAGTACAGCTTTCTATTGTATTTAACTACAGTTAGCCATATAGTCATTCATAAATTGCTATAATATTTGAAAAAGTTCATATTCAATACCTGTCTTCCTCTTCTGTTCCAGAAGCAAGTCTATAAATACAATGCTAATATATCCAGACTGACACAGTCATTTGGAAAGAATTCTGCACTGCATCATTCCAATGGCTGAAACAGAAAGACCAACTCCAGACAGACGACACTGGAGTGCAAGGGGGAGGGGGGCCACTGCAATCACAGCGCGTCCTAAAGTGCGGGCCTTTTCGTGGAAACACAATATACTTTTTCTCTCATAGTTAGGGTTTTTATATTTATCTACCTTGTAAATATTGGCTAATAAAACAACCCGCCAACTTGGTAAAAGTTATCCCATGAAATATTTACTTTATAGGAGAATTAAATATGAAGACTGAGGCAAACGTGTATAAATAATTGTAAAATTTGGCTAAGAAGGGGGAATATCCAATTTAAATAGCCTGTGACTTGACCTTCAAATTCTGACCTAATGGGTGAAAGTGAAAATATTTTGCATACATAGCGTTCATGTAAATGTTGGACTAAAGTTATATATATATATATATATATATATATATATATCACTTTATTTATCTAGTAGAGTCTCACTACGCAGCTGGCACTCACAATGATCCTCCTATCTCACTCTCCCCAGCACTGGGATTACCTGTGGGTACCACCACAGTGGCTGGCACTGTGGGCCTGAGGTTCCAGGGCCCAATGGCATATGGTACCAGGACCAAACCCCAGTCCATGCACTTGCCAGGCAGGCACTGATACCACTAAGCTATCTCCTAGAGCGTCTTCTGCGTCTGTCTGTATTCAACCACAGAGTCTGGGATGCCTTTCATGAGGCACCTGGTGGGGGTAGAAGCACAGTATTGCTTGGCAGTGGTAACTGACCATGAGAGCTGTGAGAATGTCACATTAGTGTGCCACAACCCGCTCCCACCACCAGCTGCAGGACCTGGGTGTCGCTAACATTGTCTTCCTCACCTGTAAATGAAGCAGACTCATGGAACAAAAAGCTCCTTCCAACTCTAAAAGTTGGTAAGTACGCTTAACAGGAGCGAAGGAACAAACCTGTGCTACACCCTGCAAGCCTAGCTGTCCTTTGCAATTCTACCCTAAAGAGCCTACTGGTAATTGAAGCTGAGCCTCTAGACGAGCCCTCTCCCTGCTGTCTCCCCAGCTCTCTTGCCAGGGTCTCCCTTCTGTGAGCCCCCGACAGTCATGGCACAGTCGTAGCACTGGAGGAATGTTTTCCTGTGCTGTGTTGGATGTGTGAGAAGACCACACACACCAGCACCACCCAGGAAGCACAGGTGATGGCAGTAGAGCTGCGTGGAGACGACCTGGGCTGTCCCCGTGGAGTTGCTCCTACCGGAAGTCACTAATTCTCTCAAAGCCAGAGAGAATGGCTTACACAAGGTGAGATCAAAATAGTGAATGTTTAAAATTTTAAAAACTAGCACAGTACAAGACACACTAACACTCATCCCCCTCAACATACTCCCCATTTGCACATACTTATCGTGCCATTCTTGCCATTTTCTGAAGTAGTTGTGGAAGTCATTTATGCATGTATGGGATGTGATCAAAAATATGGTGAGTGCCGCAGCTGAGTGTCACCCAGTGGAAAGGGAGCCCCTTCAACGGATTGGGATGTGCCCTTATCCGCATACTCATCAGATTGGGGGCTCCGGGATTTCTGGCTCTTCCTCAAAATGACCATGAAAAGCAAATGCTTTCAATTTATTCAGGCCACTGAGGCAGCCATAAGAGCACAACTAAAGGCACGCATGAAAGGGTTTCTATAACTGCATCTAAAAGTGGCAAAAATAATGGGATGAGTATATTTGAAGGGAAGAATTGTGAGGGGGATACATGGTGCTATCTTACTATAATAAGTTTTTAAATATAAATATTCAAAAACAAAACAGAAACATGTTATCTGATCACATTGTATCTCCAAACATGGTGTTATCATCCGACCCACAATCCTCACTTCCCCTTGCCCTTTGAGTATGAAGAGCAGGCAGGCAGAGCTCTGCAAGTCTGGCCTATGTATTCCCTAGCACAGAGAAAGCCCAGGGATCCACCAGAGTCCCTAACTACTATGCTGGAGGAGTGGAGGCATGTGCCAATGTGCTGTCACCCACAATTCAATGTCTCCCATAAACACTCCTGGACAAATACACTGAGAAAAACTGCATCCTTCCAGAATTGGACAGTCTTTCTTCAATCTTGTCTTGACATCAAAATCAAGGACACAGACAGCTACAGAACACTTACACTAAGGGATGTAACAAAAACAATGGACATTACATAAAAGGGTACTTGTCTTTATGACAGAGGGAGGGAACAAAATCATTTTAACAAGAGGTAAGTCACTCACTGACTGGCAATTCGCTTTGACCTGTTTGGTTGGAGGCAGGGAGAATTGCTATATATAACTTCTAATCATCATCCTATAACAAATGGAACCCTAAGAAAAAAAAATGGAACCCTAGAATGCTGGGGACCAGAATAAATATGAATGTGCCTGAAATCACTTTATTTTTACATTCTTAATATTATGTTCTTACAATGTATAGATGTGTACATATGCATTTCTTAATAATCCTAGTACAAATACTAGCATATATATAGCAGTAACTGGTAACTTCCACAGCAGACTCTTTAGAAAATGAATCATGACTTACAGCACTTGCTGATTTCCACAGTGTGAATGCCAACTTCAAGTTTTATGAAAAACTAGCTTGTAATTTCTAAAAACTTAAGCTCTTGGGCTGGCGAGATAGCTCATCAGACTAAAGCACCTGCTTAGGTAAGTTTAGGCAAGTGCAGGGACCATGGTTTGCTCCCTGCTACCACATGCAGCACCAGCCCCACATACAGAGGGCTGAGCCAGCCAGAGTCCAGGCGGTAACATACACCTATAATCCCCAGGCTGGAGAGGCTGAAAACGAGAGGATCACTACAAGTCTGAACTATGTAGTGAAACCCTGTCACAACCAAATACATTTAAAAAAAACAGCTTCTTGAAAAATAACACAGGGCTGGGGAGATAGCTCCATTACACAAGTGCCTGCCTGGCAAGTGCAAGGTCATGAGTTCAAACTTCAGTCAAAAAAAGAAAAAGGAAAATAACACAAACTGACTCCATCACATCAAAATCCCTAAAAATTTAATTTGATCAAGACATCATAAGAAATTCAAACAAGAAAAATCTACAGCAAAACATACTATATACATACATAAGCACTCTATTTTTGTTGCAACTATACTATTTTGACAGATTATATAAAAATGTGGAAGCATATCTATTTTCTGAGTTATAAAAAGCTGCTAATATTCTACTTCTTAATCACACTAAAACTTACTAACTTTGAGAAAACAAGATAAGGAAAAATGTCATAGGGTTGACCTGCTATAATTTGGTATATGCTTAGATTTCTAAATTTCTGTGTAAAAAAAAGTGTAATCGTTTTTTAAATCACATTCTATGAGCATTTATTAGAATATCAATGATGAATGGAAAATACTGGTTCCATGTTAAGTCTAAGGCATTTAATATTTAGAAAGACAGTGATGATAAGTTCAAGCACCTATGTAGTAGAGTAATAGTATCACTAAGCTTCTCTTCTGGAGGCTTAAGAACCTAAGTTTTCAGACCAAAAATTAGAGAAAAAGAAGGGCTATAAGGATAGCCAATATTTTGACCCTAGCCCTTCAAGGTCAGTGAGAACTCAGGACCTAAGAGAACCTGTACTGTAAAATCCTGTAACTCAGTGGTGTCCCAAATTTTCTGTTCAAGGAGATTATGGGGCCACAGAGGAAAGGGACTGATGATGTATGGTGTACCTAAGGGGAGTCACCTAGAGAGAAAACATTCTCTCAGGCTTTCACAGAGAGCATACTGGTCAAGCAATGGCCATGACTCATCCAGACAGCTGACACAGACAAAAGTTCTACATAACATTGCACATGGTTTCAAGTCAAATCCTGAGGGGATTTGACTGACCTTGTCAGATATGAAAATTACATATATGTTATATAGGTCTTGCTTTAACTTGGACTTAACTACCCAGCAGAAAAGTTTAACCACAAGGCATAAAAAGTAAGATTAGTAAGCTGAGATATAAAAGGCTCAAGTCAAAACATTGCCAGTTCTGCTGATAATCCACTATTACAAAATATTGCTCTAGGTATACAACTACTTTCTTAGTTCAATGAGAAGAAATATTTGTACCATGTTATCATGGTACATGTCTGCATTTTGTACTCTGAACAACTACTATGATGCCAACAATATGCACTGTATCAATTATTTAGAATGTACTACTGTGTTCTGAAACTGTCTCAATATTATTTCTTATTAAAATAAAAAATATATTGACCTAACTGGACTGTCTTCAGGTAATCTCAAATAAAAAAAATAGAGCAAGAGAGGAAAAGAGTAAAACAAGACATACAGATAGCCCAAGAAGAAAACCAAGCCCTATTATTTCTTTCTTTTCTTTTGAAATATTAACTGTTTCAAAAGATTGCCTAGTGTGAGCTGTAGTACTGAGTATCCCTGTGCAAAATATTTCTGTGGTGTTCCTTTAGAAAAACATATTATGTTCAGAGACCTGGTAAGGGGACATGCTGCCTACACTTAGTCCTCAGGTTGTTGTCATCTTCCCTAGGGAATAATCATAGGGGTTATGCCTAGAAAGCAGGCCTCCACACTCTGCCCTCCTCCTGCCCAATCTCCGCACCACCAAGGCCGTGTGCTCTGTGAGTGCCAGTAATACGTTCTCTCCTGGGGGCATAAAGAGGACCAAGGAGGGGCCCGGCGGGATGGCTCAGTGGTCTAAAGCACCTGCTTGGGAAAGCTTGGGCGGCTTCAGGGACCGCGGTTCGATCCCCGGCACCACATGCTGCACCAGCCCTGCCCTTGGGGCGGGCTGAGCGGGCCATGAAAATGAGTGAATAAACAAACAAAGGTTCTGAAACAATAATAATAAAAATTAAAATTAAAAAAAAATAAAAAAGTTTAAGAGGACCAAGGAGTTGGGAACTGAAGCTTGCCCAGGGCAGGAATGGGGGAGTCAGCCTCCTGCCCCAGTGCACATGAAGCTTCGAAGCTGCAGTCAACAGGGACGCACTGGGAGAGAAGAGGGAAGAAGCTTCTCCGCCAGCAGCACCCCTGCGCCTCTTCCCATCTTTTTCCCTCTGCTGTCTCATCTTGGCAGCATATCCCTCATTTTCTTCCTTTCTATTTCCTTCTTTTTTTTTGCAGGACCAGGGTTCAAACTCACAACCTTACACTTGCCAGGCAGGCACTTGAGCCACAGAGCTATCTCCAGCGGATTTCATTCCTTCCCTCCTTTCTCGTCTCAACTATATGAAGTATATATTCAGTTTATTGAGAACAAACACTGTTTTATGCATTGCTCTTTAGTTTAATGCCACAAAGGACTAGGCTTCTAAATTTAGTAGGTTTTATTTTTATTGTCAGGACAGCGATCACATAGTAAATTATGTTGAAATTTAACCTTTAAAAGAGAATGAAAACAATATTTACATAGAAGTGATTCAACGCAAAAGCTCTAAAAATAGAATAATATTGGACAACAAAAGATGAGACTTGAAATAAAATCCATGAAAATCAAGTTTTATTATGTTTAACCTATGTTCTAGAAACAAATTTACATTTAAACAGGCATAAAAATTACCAATATCTCACCATCCAACACAGTAGGGTATGTGATATATCCCTCATATCTCACTCAGTGCTTAATAGACCAGACCTCCAGGCTCCACTAACTTGCTACAAGTAGCCACAGGAGAATGTCATGTGTCTGGGACCCACACATACCTAACCCTGCTCCTTGGTCAGAATGGCCTTCAAGGAGATGAGAAAAAATTTAAATAATATTTTTATTGTTAGCTCTTCCCTCCTCACAAGCCTGATCTTAAGCCCTCTTCCAGCTACTGTGTAAGTCTGCGACTCTACAGAAAATGGGACAGAGAAGTCAACCTACCCCACCCAAAAATATTCCTGATGTTCCTTTTTTTTTTTTCTTTTTTTTTTTTTTTTTTTTTTTTTTTTTTTTTTTTTTTTTTTTTTTTTTTTTTTTTTTTTTTTTTTTTTTTTTTTTTTTTTTTTTTTTTTTTTTTTTTTTTTTGTCTTTCTGAGACAGGGTCTCGTTAATGCAGTTCAGCCTGGCCTTGAGCTCACTTTTGTAGCCCAGGATGGGTCTCAAACTCACATCAATTCTCCTGCCTCAGCCTCCCGAGTGCTGGGATTACAGGCACCACCATGCCTGGCTCTATCCCAAACGTTCTTAATATTTCAATTGAACATGTTTAATTGATTCATCTGGAAAATTAGCTGTTTTCCTTTAAGTTGGTAAACACACATGATCACAAGATACTCCACTACCATATTAAGAAAATGATGCAATTAAAATATTTCACCATTATAAAGCTGTACATTGCATTATAATTAACTCAGTAGCAATAACAACTATGGTGGTAAACAGTTCCCTGCTTCATTGCAAAATACACACATACACAGATTACATTCTGATGTTCATTGTATATGCAATAAGATAGCAGTTATATGTTAGCTGCTAGTGACAACTATTCAACCAGCTAACAATACACTGCCAGCCCATCACACACAGGTAACTGGTACACTCCAACAAGAGGAATATGCATCCAGAAGCACGTGGCAGGATAGCTGTGGCTACGGACCTGACCCAAAGCAGCCTGCTAAGAATACTCTGTGTATCTGATGCAGGCCGTTGCTGCTTTTCATGGCCCATAGTTCATGGAAGCTAAATTTGTAATAGATACACAGCAGCAAGATGATTCTGAAAGCTTAGCTATGTGTTCAATTTAGAGTTACCATCTGAACATAGAAAAACATTATGCTGGGGAAAAATCTATGAAAGCGTTGATGGGTTCAAACCAGAATCTAAGAGTAAAAAATTAAAGGTGTACTATTTTGCCTACAAAGGAATATGGTACATATTCCAAGGGCGGTTTCTATGGAGACGTTTTTAATTTTTAAAGTTTTTGCACTGATTACAAGAGAAACTAAAGACTTTTGGGTTTCACCTTGGGCAGAAGTATTAGTACATTGGCTCAAGATTTAAATTGCCAAGAGCCCTGGAGTATGTCACTTCTCCACATTGTCCACAAGATGTCACCATTTCCACTTATTTGGGACGCACTATACCAGAACTGAGCGCAACTAGCAACTGCTAAAAGGAAGATGTACGACCCAGCTAGTAATGCACCGCCTGTCATACCCAAGCCCCATCTTTTGCTGTAAAGGCAGAAACTAGAAAGCCCCATTCGGATACATATGATTACCATTATCTGTCAGATCTTCAGCTTCTTTGTTTTAGTATTAGATCCTGTACTTACTTTCAGACCAGCTCATACTTCTTCCAGATGCCTTTTTTTTAAAAGCAAGAATCAGTTTGCTCGAAATCAAAATGAGGACAGCAGGAGCAAGCCCAGACACTCACCTTGGGGTAATCGCGACTTCTCCGCAGCTTCATATTCTGGGCGAGCAGCCGCATAACATTCTCCTTTGAAAACAAGATAACGCGTTGAGAATGAAAACTATTTGAGAAAATAATAACGTTGGGTGTGTCCTGTTTCTGGATCCTAGGTTTTTCAAACCACATTCACTTTTCTTAAAGCAATTAGGCACCTCCGCAATATAACCAAATTACACAACTCAAAATTAAAATCAGGATATAGCGTTTGGGCCACCGCACGATGTTACGCAGGCATTTAAAGGGTGCCGTCCCGAAGACGTCTTGGCGGAGAGAGGGGAGAAGGGCGCGCCTCACCCACAGCGCCTCCTCTTCGGTCCGGATCCTCCGCCGGGCGGTGCGCTCCAGTTTCCACTCCATCTCCCGCAGCAGCTGCGGCACCTGCAGAGTACCTACGCCCCGGCCGCTTCCGGTTTCCCCCCACGGCTCAGCCAGATTTAGGGTCTAAGCGTTAAAGCCCTACAATCTCCTCTCCCGGGACCATCACATTTCTCGCCCTGTCTCCGTTTTCCCCGACTCTTCCCACCGCCCCGAAGCGTGGTCTCCCGGGTACCCTTTAAAAACCCGGTGGGGCGGCCCCCAGAGCGGGAATCCCCCTTCCGGCTTCCCATTGGCCAGCGCTCGCGTGACATCTGGCCCGGGAGGGATTCCCCGCACGGCGGCCCCGCCCCGCGCCGGCCCAGGCGCGCCCCCGAGCGCCAAGCTTTGCGGCGGGCGGTGGCGGGCTCGATCGAGGCCCGCGCTCCGAGCCCTGGAGGCCGCCGGAGGCCGGGTTGGCGGGTGGAGAGGCGACTTCTGGCGGCTCGCTTTCTGTGTTTCGTGCCAGCCACCGCCCCCGACTCCCGCCCTTCCCTGAGGTCGTAAGGCACAGTCGCTCCCGGTGGGAGCGGGTGTGCGCTTAGGCCCACTCGGCGCGGCCGTGCCGGCCGTGATGGGGACCCCGGGCACCCAGGTGCTCGCACAGCGCGTTTTGCTCTGCGCTACCCAACGGCCGTCGTGGGTCGGGGGACGGGGAGCAGAGCCCCCCGCCGCCCCTGGCTCGCGCACCCCACTTCCGGGACACGGTTCGATGTGTGTCTAAAGCAGTGGGTGACTGGTGCATTATTCTGGGGAAAGGTTCACCGACGCCAGATACCCAAAGGGTCAATGATTACAGGGCAAAAATTAAAACTCACTCCAGGGCTTTTCTTGTGAAAGTAAGAAAAATGACATCGAGGTTAAGGCCCAAATCTTAGACCAGATCCCTTTGTAGGTGGTTAAGGAACATGACCAAGGTTAGGGAAAATGTTGCACAGGGTAACTTAATCTTCCAAAGAGATTTACCAAAATGTTTGATAGTCAACTCTTAGATTAAAATGTTTCGCCCGCAAGAATTCTACTTTTTCTTGCAGCGCTTTTCTATTTTAAATGTAAAACATTCACCCATTTTGAACAAGTAATTCAAATGAGTTCCACAGTCTCTAAATGACTTTTTTCTTTCTAGTGTAAATCAGGAAAGTATTACTCTAATATCTTCCCTTGAAGAAGCATTGTCCACTTAAATACTCATTAAATCTTGGTATAAAAGGATGGAAATAGGTAAATCACCATTTTGCAGACCCCACAATAACTGTTGCATTAAAAAACACGAAGGCTGAAATTATTGTGCATAACGAGGATATTTGCCCTTGATGATTAAATATAAAAAAGAAAAACAACTTCACTAAACATATCTGACAAACACCATTTCCACCCAAGATAATCTTAGTTATTGCCATTAATGAGGCTATTTGATCATGGGTGCCTCCTGATACAATGTCCTAAGAGGGCACAACCTCATTTCCATAATATTCTTGCAAAACTTGCATAATATGAATCCAGTGAAAGAATGTTAGACAAACTCAAATCAAAAGACCTTCCACAAATGGCTAGTACTCTTCCAATAATATCAGTCATGAAAAAAAAAAAAGGCTGTCGCAGGTTTGGAAAAATTAAACATGCCAACTACATGTTAGGTTCTGGATGAAATCCATGACCAGAAAAAAAAGCACATTGGTTAAGCGCAAAAGTGTGAATAGTATCTGTGTATCAGTTAAGACACCCACTGCCTGGGATAACTTCCTAGTTATGATGGTCATAGCACTATGGTTACAAAATGTTAGTAGCATTAGGAGGGAGAGCCCACTGTGATTCTTTGTGCTATTCTTTCCCTACGCATAGTTAATCAAAATGAAAAACTTAAATGTAATATTGTGTGGGTATTATAATAAAACTATGGTAACATGGTTCAGGGGAAATGGATATTCTGTAAACATCTTAATTTTTATTGTTTATGAACGCGGCCTAATTCAAGTGCCTGTAATTACTTTCGAAAAGCTCCCTCTCTAAAAAGAAAAAAATAAAAATGCTCCCTCTTTGAGTAGGGTTTTGCTGGGGGTGGATGCGTGCTAACACCGGTTCCAGGAAAGCCTGAGTGTAAGGAAGCGGGTGACCGAGGAAACCTGGAGCTATCTGAGGAGGACAGAAAGTGTGGGAACGTTTTTCTTCTTTCTCAGCTGTGTCCTCAGCCGGGGAGGCTGCAGGCCAGCCTGGACTGCACAGCGAGTTCGCGGCCAGTCTGGCACTACCTAGCGAGACCCTGACTCAAAACCACAAAGTCCTATTTGTCATTAGAGTCTGAGCGGGTCCCTGCCGCGGGGAAGCCAGAAGGAATCCAAGCTTCCCGAAGGCGAGTTTTTTCCCCCAAGTACTGAACATCTTTACGCTGTGGGTCCAAGTAACAGCATTAAATGTCTCAGCTACCCGCGAGGCGCAGCAAATGCCCGCCCGCGCCGCCTCCGGGCGCCCGCCTCGCCACCCGGACTCTTCCCCACGCCGGCGCCCTCTACGCTGTCCTTTCGCTCCCGGAAAATTCAAACCCGGCACCCGCCTCGCCGCCCCCTTCAGTGAGCGCCCCGCGCCCGCCGGCCTCCGCTCTGTTCCCGCCGCCCGCCGGGCTGGTCGCGCCCGCCGGCTCCCGCGCGCGCGCATGCGCACGCCCGCCCGCCCCGGCTCGCGCGCACCAACTGCCGCGCCAGCTCCCGCGCACGCACGCGGCCCGCGCGCCTACCGGGCTCCGCGGGCAGTTGGCGCCGGCTTCAACCGTCGAGCGAGCGGCGGGTGCCTCGGTGGGGGTGGGGTGGGGTGTCAGTTGGAAAACCCCCGGGCCCGGTTAGCGCGGCAGGGAAGCGGAGCGCGGGAAGGGGTCCTCGCACCCCGCGGGTTCCCCGCGTAATCGGCTCCCAGCCGGGAGAAGAAGTGCGGCTGAGCCCCCAAGGCCTGGGCCCTCGGAGAGCTCCCGAAGTTTGACTTTCTAGGGCTGTAGTGGTCCGACCCCCCTCCGCCCCAATTTTATGTCTTTGCAATACTCGTGGAGTAGTGGTACATGTGCATATTGTACTGTGAGCCTTTAAAAAAAAAAGAAAGAAAAGGGGCCAGGAACTATAGTTCAGTGGCATAAGCGCCTGCCTGGCAAGTGCCAGCTCCTGAGTTCAAAGTAAAGAAAAGATAGACCTTCACCTCTGGTTAGGTCTCCTTTTCATTTTCCAGTTTACATATAGGCATATTTTTTCTCCTAGTGGCTGATACCTGACAGAGCCTATCGTTTAACATTTATTTATTTGTCCACACCCCATTAAGGGAGATAATCAAGTTTGCCCAACTTTATAGCAGTGATGGCGAAGAAAGAAAGAAGCGCCCAGACGGCAAAGCAAAAAAGAATGCCAACACTGCATTTAAAACTCAAAGCTGAAGTTTTAGATTAGGGGGGAAAAAAAGGCATAAGTTAACATCCTTTGTCCTAAAAACAACATGCCATACTTCACAATCACTATTTTAAAGCATTGAAATCTAGATCATCTCCAACCACTTAATTCCTTAAATACATTTTTCTCTGTTAGCTCTGTTAAGATAGTTCCACACAATTTTAAGATGATAAAGGAAAACATCAAACTGGAATTACTACAGCTCTGCCAGTACAGTAGATGAAATGAGACAGATGAACAACACCCAAAATTAAGGAAGGAAAGGTTTATTCTGCCCACAGTTAGTGGAGGTTTCAGTCCATACTTTAGGCTGTACCCAGCCGGCTCCAGTTCAGAGTAGCACAATGAGGAGGCCAGCAGTTCATGACAGCAGAAAGCAGCAAAGCAAAGGGAGGAGATGCAGCTGCAGCCTCCAGCAAGCTTTTCTCCCTTCCTTCCATGCTGACTGGAGCTGCTCCGAGGAAGTAGTAGTCTCCATCCTTCCTCAGTTCCCTCCTAAATACTTTTAACTACTGAGTCACCATAGGGAGGGCCTTCCACAGCCTAAAGAGGATTTCATTAACCTTTTAATCTTTCAAGTTGGCACAATGTGTTGACCACTACATTGGCTATGAGGTAATGTCACTTAGCTGATCAGCTAAAAAGAGCGTTTGGATAATGGATGTTTTTATTAAGGATTTGTCCAGAATACAGTATTCTCAGGTCTAGCATGTCCATGTCATAGGTGGTCAATAAATAGGAATAAAATCTAAACTCTGAATCTAGTGCTTCAAATAGAAATATGTATGCTAAGTCACAAAAAAAAAAAAAAAAAAAAAAAGCTTTTTGGCTAATTAGATGGTTGCATCACCAGAGAGTACACATTTACCTGTGTTCCAACTTGGTGCTCATCACACAACCTTTTGATGTATGACTTAAGCTCGGGTCTGAACCTTACCACTGAAGGAGAAGTGTCCAGTTGTAAATGAGGTGGATTGGGGCCTGTCCACCAGGGTCAAGCTTGGTTACTGGAGCAGTGCTCCCACTCAGCAACTACTAGAATTTGAGAAAAGCTCTGGAGAAGTATACGTGCACTGAAAGGGAGACAAGAGCCGCAGAGTTCCGCTCCAGGCCCGCTCGGCTGCTCAGCCAGCAACTTGCAGTGTGATCGTGGACTCACTGCGCCCCTTTCCCAAAGGCTGGTTGCTCATAAAATGGTGAAGGGTAAACAGAAGGAGTTCTAACATGTTTTCAACATCTGTATCATTGCAATTCACAAGTTACCAACCAGAGCGACCTCTATCTGGTGCACCCCACTAGGAAGCCCAGTCACCTCTTATCATATCTGAACGTGGGACCATTAGAGCTCACAGAAATAACGCACGTGAGAAGTCAGGGTTCCAGAGGTTAACATGCAGAAAAGCAGAGTGCCTCTTGATGGCTGTTGGAAACTTGAAGCCCTAAAACCAGGGTTTCAAAGGTAAAGGGACAGAGGGACACATTAAATAAATCCATACTGAAAGCTGACCAACTTAAAAATCCATCCTTATATTTCTTGAGAACTGATTGCTCTTTTTTTATTTTTTTTATTTTTATTTTTATTTTTTTTGCTTTTTGAGACAGGGTCTCACTATGCAGTTCAGGCTGGCCTTAAGCTCACTTTTGTAGCCCAGGCTGGTCTCGAACTCACATTGATCCTCCTGCCTCAGCCTCCCGAGTGCTGGGATTACAGGCGTGCGCCACCACGCCCGGCTGAGAACTGATTGCTCTTATACATTATTCAGATTTGCCAAAGACTAGTGTCACTTTGGAGGCAAACTTTTGGGTCTGAGGTTTGATTGCATCTTATTTATTTATTCATTTATTTTTAATATATTTGGTTGTTGTAGGAGCTCACTGCAGAGCTCGAACTCATAGTGATCCTCCTGCTTTCAGCCTCCCCAGTGCTAGGATTACAGTTGTGTGCCACCATGCCCAGACTCTGGCCAGGTCAGCTCACCCTGGGGGCAGGGCTGGTGAGGCATGTGATACCCGGGGTCAAACCACAGTCCCTGTGCTTGCCTAAGCTCATCTAAACAGGCACTTTAGTCAGCTGAGCTATCTCGCTGGCTCATGCATCCCATTTATAATCTAATCTTTGGCTGTTTCGTGGATGCTAGCAGAAGTCCTAAGATTCCTGAACAAAGGACTTTGCTACAACATAGCAAGCCACGTGAGCACAAGCCACATAAATATCATGCTGACACCAATTCATCCTGCATCCTAAGCAAGCCACGTGAGCACAAGCCACATAAATATCATGCTGACACCAATTCATCCTGCATCCTAACACCACAGGAGTGATGGGGGCACCCACTAAGTGTCTGCCCACACTGTGCATTGCATTAGAACACCGGTAGACTGAGCTGCAGTGTCCACTGGTCTCAGATCACCTCAACCTTGAGAACAGCTGGCTGCAAAGCAGTTCTGATTTGTGCCTAGATACATGAATCGTCCTTAGCAGGTCCAGCAAGGCAGGTAGGAACATGAGAGGCCCTGGAGGCATGTCTTCTGAACATGCCTAATTTTTGCACTTGTGAATTTTCTTCTATTTTTGTGGAATTTTAATATTCCTCTTAAACTCAGGATAATGTACACTATGGGCCCTTTTGCCCCTTTGCTCCTTCGACCTTTGGAGCTTTGGAGCTGGAGCACCAGCTGGATTCTAGCTTTCCCAGCTACTTGGCTAACTCATTAGCACTCCCTTCTGGAGCTTCAGTTCCGTCATCAGCAAAAGAGCAATATGCACCTTACATGATGCTATGAAGATAATGAACAGGAAAGTGAAGGGGAAACTTTGTAAAATAGACCAGTCAACTGGCAAGCTCTGGAAAGTACACAAACCCACCCAAATGTCTTTCATCTGATGAATAAACAAGTGGCCACACAATGGACATCAGTACAAAGGAATGAACCACTGATACCAGGAACAGTGTGGATACCTCATACATGCATAATGCTAATGGAAGGAAGCCAGACTCAAAACCTATGATCCCACTTATGGAATATTCTGGAATGTGCAAGATTATAGAGACAGAAAATAGATTAGTAGTTGCCAGGGAGGTGACTATCAAAAGGCACAGGAAATTCTTAGGTGATAAAATTGTTCTTTCTTCTCATTGTGGGGTGGTGTCACAGAACTAAGGACTTCAAAAAAATTGACTACAAAAAGAGCTAATTTTACTTTATATAAGCATTACTGGTCATTCAAGAGATGCAAATTAAAACAACACTGAGATTTTCACCCTAGAAAGAATAGCTATTATCAAGAAATCAACCAATAGCAAATGTTGGTAGGGCTATGGGGGAAAAAGGAACCCTTCTCTACTACTGATGGGCGTAAAGACTGCTACAACTACTGTGGAAATCAATACGGATATTCCTCAGAAAACTAGAACCAGAAAGGGGCTGGGGCGATAGCTCCATAGCACAAGTGCCTGCCTGGCAAGCACAAGGTCGTCAGTTCAAACCCCGGTCCCGCAAAAAAAAAAAAAAAACTAGAACCAGGCTGGGCATGGTGGGAACATCTGAAATCCCAGCACTCAGGAGGTTGAGGCAGAAGGATCAGTGTGAGATTGTGGCCATTGTAGACTACAAGGTGAGGTCAAGGCCAGCCTGAACTATACAGTGAAACCTGGTCTCAAAAGGCAAAAAAAAAAAAAAAAAAAAGCTAGGACTAGGACTTAGAAGTCCTGTTAGACACAGCTATTCCCTTTCTTCGTATCTTCCAAAAGGATTAAAAGCCTCATACCACAGTGATATATGCACACCCATGTTCATAACAGCATAATTTGTAATGTCTAAATTTTGGAAACAGCCAAAATGTTTCCCCATTGATCAAACAATGAATAGATAAAGAAGATGTGGTTCTTTTATACAATGGAGCACTAAGCCATAAAAAGGATAATTTTGGTGCATTTCTAGGTAAATGGATCGACCTTAAGAATATACTCTTAAGTGAAAGAACTCAACACACATGAGTAAATGGCACACTATTTCATTGGTGTGAGAAACCAAAAGTGCAAATGAGGGAGTGTATGAGATATTGTGAAATAGGGGGAAAAAATGTTCCCATGTAAAGGCAAACTAGGAAAGAGAGGAGAGGGAAAAGAAAGAAGGGAAAAGAAAAAAAATTGCAAAAGAAGAAAGAGTGGAAGCAATGCTTTTGTAAATCAGGAGGGGAAGAGGGATTAAAGGGAGGCCAGGGGAGATGGGAAAGAAGAAAGAAACCCAGAACATCATATCGATGCAAATGCCCTATATGAATGTGGTCATTATGCCTACCTATTTTTCTTTGAAGTGTGGCTCTAAAATAGTTATGGCTGTAAAAATTATGGCTCTTGTTTTCGTTTCTTTCTTTCTTTTTTTTTTTTTTTTTTTTTTTTTTTTTTTTTTTTTTTTTTTTTTTTTTTTTTTTTTTTTTTAATGACCATCCAGAGCTTGCTATGCTTCTGTAACTTCTTCGGCTTTACACACATCCCCTCGTATGCATTTTCACTTCAGTACCAAAGACCTCTGAAGGAAGAATACAGGGCAAATTACAGCTGAATCGCTGAAGACTGCCTGGCCCACTCTGCCTCCCACGCTGCTGTGGGAGCTGGGCAGCATCTGAAACTGTCCTGCCAAGATGTACATTTGCAGAGCACCACAGGATCACACAGCACCACCCTGCCCTCCCAAGGGGGCACCTCAGCGGGTGGCCTTCCCTCCCCGGTTTGCACTCACTGTTCTCCTCCCAGTCCTTTCCTTCTGCCACATCAACACATGAATCTTCAAGGAAAAATATTAGCTCAATAAACCATGATGCAGTGAGTTCCTACTAAGATGGCTAATAGAGGAAAACAGCTTCAGATTTTACATAGAAGCAATTGTAGAATCTCACTATAAGCGACAGTTTCAGCCACATCATCCTACTATCACTCTTTAGAATTCTAAACACAGTTGACATGTTTGGTGTTCACCTGCTTCTTACACATCATTTGATTCATCGAGGAGCTATAAAGCACCAGCACAGGGATGGAGGGAGATAGCTCAGCAGTCTTAAGCGTCTGCCTGGCAAGCACAACGACCTGGGTTCCATGTGCTGTGCCTGCCCTGGAACCAGGCTAGTCACACCAGCCTCTGAAACCCAGCATGGTGGCACACGCCTGCAATCCCAGAACTGGGGAGGCTGAGACAGGAGTATCACTACAAATCCAAGCTGCGTAGCAAGACCCTATACCAAATACATAAATAAAAGATGAAAAAAAATATCTAAACACCAACACAGAAACTCTAGAACAGAACCAGAGTCATTAAGCAGCCCAGAATATGTAAATCCACTTAAGAACCTAATTTAGCGAGTAGATGCAGTCTCAACACTCTCCTGGATGGCTACCTACATTTTTTCACACTTCTACAATGTCCCCTCAATTTGAAAAGGCTGGCATGTGCCCTGGTGGTAAATGTCACCTTGGAGAATCCTCTGTAATGTATACTCACAATTGTTAAGGCTTGCATCAAGCATGTCCTTCGGAAAGTTCATATGATCAAAGGTGAAGCTCATGGAAGATGAGGTCACGGGGCGCCTAGCCTTAGCAGTAGGGTTAGCCCGTCAGTGAGCTGACAGTGAGCGAAGAACGCACTGGCAGGAGCTGGGGACTGCTGCAGGACAGCTGTTACTGAGCTTGCCCTAGGAGGGGTGCTCCTGTCCCTGGTGTCTTCCACCCCTTTGCTTCCCCATGCAGGGAGGAGAAGCAGGCAATCAGCAGTGGGGCCAGTCAGCCACCGCTGAAGCCTCTAGATACATGAGTGAAAAGAAACCTCTGCTCTTTGAAAATGTCAGGCATTTTATCATCGGAACAAAAAGCCGGCTAACAACAATAGTGTCTAGAGAAATGTGAAAGGATTTACCCAAAAGTCGTGTTAGAAGAGAAATCTTAAACCAGAAGGGAAATCTGGAGTAAGACAACACAAGTCTTTTTTTCATGTGAAAATTATTTATTTACAGTTGGTATGTGTACATAGTGTTCTTATTGTGTGCTTCTTAAATAATGTTTAATATTATAACTAAGGCAATTTATTATTTTGAAACTAAAAGCAAAAACAAAGACATAAATAAAGACAGAAACAGAATAACATCCAACCATACATATGTTACAGATTTCCAAATCAAGAATAGCTAATTAATAATGGCTGATATATTATCCATTTTTATCATCAAATCTGTTGCTCAGACTAACACATACAGTTATGTGAGACTGGACATATGATTGCATATTATGCAACTAAAGACTATCCCATAGGTGAAATAAATCAGACCCATGTGTGTAAATATCATATTTTTTCCTAGGTGTAAGAACCTGAAGAAGAGGGCCAGCCAAATAGCTCAGCAGATTAAAGCACCCGCAAGCAGGTGCAGGGGCTGGGGGATCCCCGGGCTGTCATGCAGGCCCTTCCCCCCCCCGGGAGTGCCCTGAGAGAGCAATTGAGATTGGGAGTGGTGGTGCACACCTATAATCCCAGCTCTTGGGGGGCTGTAAACAGGCGGATCACTATGCATCTGATCTAGTAGTGAGACCTGGAACACCCTGTAGACCCTTCCCTAAAATACAAAAAAGAAAGAAAGAAAGAAAGAAAGAAAGAAAGACAAACTGAAATGTATAACAGATATAGCAAAACAGAAAGAAATGGAACTTAGGGATTGAACAACAAAGGTGAGAGAAAGGAGAAAAGGTAGGGAAAAGGGCAGGGGGAGAAACATGCCAGCAGATGTACAGGATGGCTGAGGTGATTCTACTAAAAATTTCCATCAGTGTTTTGAAAATAGCAGTTAATGTGCAGAATGTACACCTTGACTAACTGTATGCTGATATCTGCAAACTGAGCAGCTGCATTAAAGATAGCAGCATGTAATACAGAAACCAGACTTGAACAGGACCTATCATTTTGGTTCTCTATGTGTACCATTTCTAATGTCACATCAGTTATTACTATACTGTCCTTAAAATAATTTTTTAAATGGTAAAAAGAAAAAAAGAAACAAGAACAGAAATTTACGTTTTCCTAAAATCAAGCGATAATAGACAGGCCAAGTCTTGATTCTAGCACACATAATTCTTCCTTCCCTCCCGAGGAATAATGAAAACATCTGCTCCCCTAAGATTTTTTCGGGAACCCCACCATTTTTCGTGATCCCTATTGCAGTAGTGAGGCCCATTTCTCCTCAGCTGCAGCCTCTTCCACCCAGTGGATGCTTTCAATGAGCATTTCAATGTGTCCAAGTCTAAGCTAAACGCCAAGCTAAGTTTCTGAAAGACTTTTGCCAGCTCCCTCTCTGCCTGTGCACAGTCTTCCTGCTCTAGCCAGCAGGCCTCCCCTTCGGCCTGCAAAGGAGCGGAGCTGCTCATGCCCCACTCCTCCTGCCTGCATGTTCTTCCATGTTTTTACCTACACTGGCATACCATGGCGTAAGCCTGCCCCGGGAGCTGACTCCAAGCTGTCAATATGAATGGCATCACTGAATACAGAGTCCACAGAGTTGGGAAGGCAGAGGAGAATGAATGGGCTCCTGGGTCAGCACGGGCCCGTGCCAGCTCACCCATGAAGGGCTTCTAGCGCTGAAACCCCTGAAGAAATCTCATACGGTCCAAGGGTCAGCAAATTAAGTATATCTTACTTAATTTTATATATTATCATGTCACATTTAATTATTATGGAAGTATTGAGATAGTTTGTTGTTTTTGTATTCTTCAAAACATTGCATGTATCTCTCCACACCCAGAGCATATCTCCAACACTGCTGCCGTGTAATTCAAAACTCTAGGGTCACAAGTGTCCCGTAGAAGGCAACGTTCTCTCCCTTCTCCTTCCCTGGGGTTTGCTAGACCAACCGCTCATCCACTGGGCAGTGTTTCAGGTAATGCAAGTGAGTCACTGTTTAATGCCACTACTTATTTGCTATTTCCTTAATCTCCTGACATTGGTTAAAAATATCAAGAGAGACTGTTACATCTCTCAGAATATATAAAACTCCAATATATTATATGTGGTTATCTGGTTTTATATTCCAGAGAAAAATTAAAATCGCCTGTATTCATATCTAATCCAGAGACTGAGGAGATAACTCCATGGCACAAGTGACTGCCTGGCAAGTGCATGGTCGTGAGTTCGAACCCCAGTCCCCACACACACACACACACACAAAATCTAATCCATATTTTCAGTATTCCATTTCAAAAGTGAAAGGCTCACAGATTGGTGTTCAGCTCTAAGCACTGCCAGGCTGAAGGATTAGGACCAACACTGCCTTGACAACAAATGAAACCACGACGCTGTCACCATTACACTTGGCACTGAGTGTTTCTCCCCAGGAGTGATACATTTGCAGTCAATTGAAATTCTTCTCTTTCCTGAAGGTGGTGCTGTGCACACAGCAGCTGCCTGTTAGCTTATTCAGCCAGTGTCAGGTTATTTTATTTGATTTTTAAAATGTAATGTCCATGTCATTTTGGCTTTTTCTCCTTGTTTGCCAGCAGGTGTTGCACCACTGAGCTATATCCCCAACCCCTGTATTACTTATAATAACTGTACCCATTAACATTTTGGTTTGTGGAGTGTCTGTGTTTTTGGTGTTGGGAACATAGCTGACCAAGAACCTTACACATGCTAAATGCAAGCTCTCTGCTATTTTCCCAGCCCACCATTAACCTTTCGAGTGAGCTTTTATTCTTACATATTTTCTTTTTTTAAAAAAAAATCTATTAGCCGGGCATGGTGGCGCACGCCTGTAATCCCAGCATTCGGGAGGCTGAGGCAGGAGGATTGGTGCAAGTTCGAGACCAGCCTGGGCTACAAAAGTGAGCTCAAGGCCAGCCTGAACTGCACAGTGAGACCCTGTCTCAAAAAGACAAAAAAATAAAAATAAAAATAAAAAATAAAAAAAAAATTATTAACTACACTTGAACCCTAAAAGTATGCAGACATTGACCGAATACTTTACCTACTTTATAGCAATTTCATACTTCAGGGTGGGATCAAGAAAGAAACTATTTTTAGAGAAATGATTCTCAGTGCTCCAACTTAGTTGATTAAGCTTCAGCAATTAAAAGTTTATAAACATTTTCTCTACCGCTTTTTCTGGGACAACATATAAGGAGACAAAACATGATGCTTCTCTCTGTCAATTGGAAACTAGTCTAAATAAAAGCCATTTTCTGTCACCTGCTATTGGAAGGAAAGGCAGGGAGGGAGGAAATGAAGAGCCTAATCCAGTACATTTTTTGGTTCTGCATTAAGCAATCATTCTCAGCCCTAGACTCAGACCTAGTTCTAAAAGGCTCAAGCCAGATAAGCCATGATTCAAATAACTTAAGAATTTGTAGTTGCCTCACCACACAAAGGCCAAAGCTTTGCAACACTTGAAATTCAAGCCAATAATCTGGATACTTGGATTCAACGTTTGCCAAGGGTACTATTGTGCTTAGTTTTTCTATAGAGATTCTTCAACCTATCTTGTGGATATTTAGCCCCCAAAAAGAAATAGACAAGAAAACCTGAATTATACTGTAGAATTAGGCAAAACTTGCCCCTCGGCTGCTCCACAAAATGATTGACTCATCATATTTAAATGAAACACTTCCAACTTTCCTTATCCAGCAAGTAAATATACCTGTGCAAACACATAGGAATTTAGTAAACATTTCATGCAATTTAAATCAGCAACTGGGTCATAATTTCAACACAATCATGTTTACACTGCAGTAATACTATATAAGAGGACCTGATTTTCTAGAATAAGACAGTAAGGGAAAGGTGCTAAATATTTCTCCAGGAAATAAGCAGTAGCATACTAGAAAAACTCACACTCACACGGCTGGCAATTCCCTTAGAAGTTTATAAAAGTTAGCGTAGTGACCCTCAGAAAGAGCTAAAGTATCCCTGTCTGCTCCTCCTTTGACAGGTCATAGTTCAACTGAAGTTCAAAAATCATGTCTATTGTTCAGACACCCTACAGAGGAACCAGAGAGAAAGGAATAAGAACTCCCCCTGGGATCTTTCAGGCTAGAAGAAAAGAGACATGTTTAACTTAACAACTTGAAGACTGTGAGAGTAATATAATAAAAATACAAAGTGCTATGAAATATTCCTTTTTATAAATGTAAGTTTAAGACAAAAAGCATGATAGAATCCTAAGTACTGTTATCAAAAGCATATAAGAGTCTGAGGCCCAAGGATATAGCTCAGCAGCAGAAGCACTTGCCTGGCAAGCACGCTGTCCTGTTTGATCCCCAGTACCTCAGAAAACAAAACCACAAAAGGCTGCAAGTCTACTTCAATATGGAGAGAATGGGGGGCTTGCCTGGTAGCTCAATTGCTTAAAGTGCCGCTTGGGGAAAATGCAATCAGGTGCAGAGGACTGCGGTTCCATCCCGAGCCCTATAAGCCTCACCACACCCACCCAAAGGCAGCCAGAACTAGCCAAAAAAAAAAAAAAAAAAAAAAGAAAGAAAAAGGAAAGAATATGAAGGTTTCATGTTATTCCTTCTGCTTATAGTTGCCATTTTTGAAATTATATGATGCTTCATTTTATAATAAAATTCTCCAAATTTTACAATTTTGTTTATTAATGTAAGAGGTTTGACAAATCTAAAGAAAAATATAAGCTGTATAAATTTTTCCATTTTCAGGACTTTTTTAAAAATTTATTTATTATTTTCTTGTTTCAGAACCTTTATTTGTTTATTCACTCATTTTTATGGCCGGCTCAGCCCGCACAGAGGGGAGGGCTGGCACAGCATGTGGTGCCGGGGATTGAACCGCGGTCCCTGAAGCCGCCCAAGCTTTCCCAAGCAGGTGCTTTAGACCACTGAGCCATCCCGCCAGGCCCTTCAGGACTTTAAAAATAGGTAAAATCGCATACTAAACACTAAGCCATCATCACCAAAACCAGAGCCCACCTATGTCCTAGCTAGTGCAGGCTCCTCCTTAATAATGCAACTGGAGATTTGTCAGCTGGTACATTTAGCAGGGAAAAAGTCCTTGATTAGCACAGGAATACCATATAGTGTTTTGATATATGTATATATTGTTTTTTTTTTTTTTTTTGTCTTTTTGAGACAGAGTCTCACTATGCAGTTCAGGCTGGCCTTGAGCTCACTTTTGTAGCCCAGGCTGGTCTTGAACTCGCACCGATCCTTCTGCCTCAGCCTCCCGAGTGCTGGGATTACAGGCGTGAGCCACCACACCCGGCTATATATGTATATATTGTTTAACCTTCAAATCAGAGTAAACTTTACTACTCCAACACTTATCAGCAGAAAGGATTTTGAACGTTTTCACATTGTAAGTGCCATTTACAGACAATTTAGCACAAGGTGGGTGAAGGCAAGAATTAAGTATCAGTAAACAATGGGTACTGTGGCACAGGGAGGGGCGGAAGAACAACATACAAGGACAATTTTGAGAGCCAAAAGCAAGCTGCTGAGCATGTTGCTGAAGCAAACAAGAACGCAAGTTCCCCAAGTACTTGTATTATCAAATGAGACAACAGACGTAAGAGTACTTTTAAAATGCTAGAGCACTCTGAAGACAATAGCTAACACTTACTAAACTCCAGCCTTGAGCACGCTACGTGGGCTTGTTACCACACCAAGTCAGGCTCAGGCCTGTGCACACCTGCCTGTTGGTGAAGTAGGCCCTCGCTCAGAGGATCACTGTCGTTCAGAGGGCAAACTGGGGCACAGAGAGGTTGCATAACATGTCTAGGACCTCAGAATCTGCATGGCGAACGTAAGACTGAAGACCAAGAGGTATTCTGTAGGGGACCTCTTAATCTTATTATCTTTATATTGTTTTGTTTTGTTTTGTTCTTTGTATGTTCTAGATATTTGTCTTCTGAGGAATAATAGCCTAAATTGTTCCCTTTCTGTAGGCTGTCTCTTCACTCCTGTGCAGAAGCTTTTTGACTTAATGTTATCTTATCTTTTGATTTTTGATGTGATTTCTTATGCAACTCAGGTTCTATTCAGAAAGTCTTCACCTGCACCTATGTCTTCAGGAATTTTACCTATTTTTCAACAAATTATGTCCTAAGAGTTAAATCTTCGATTCATTTCTATTTTACTTTAGTGCCCAGTGAGACATATGGGTCTTCATTCAAGCTTCTGCCTATGGCTAGCTGGTTTTCCCAGCATCATTTATTACAGAGGCTCTCTCTCTTCCAGAGTATGGTTTTGGCACCTTCATCAAAGATCCAGCAGCTAAATGTACCTGGGATTGCTCCTGCATCCTCTGTTCTGCTCATTAGTCCACGTGCCTGGTTTTGTGTTAATACCATGCTGGTTTTTTTTTTTTTTTTTTTTTTTGGGGGGGGTTGTCTTATTGAGACAGGGTGTCGCTATGCAGTTGAGGCTGGCCTTGAGCTCACTTTTGTAGCCCAGGCTGGTCTCAAACTCGCATCGATCCTCCTGCCTCAGCCTCCCAAGTGCTGGGATTGCAGGCATGCACCACCACACCCGGCAACCATGCTGTTTTTAATCACTGTAGCTATGTAATGTAACTTGGAATCAAAGACATGATGCCCTTGTTATCCAGGATTGCCTGTGCCATTCTGGGTCTCTTCTAGTTCCATGTGAATTTGGGATCATTTTCTCTACTTTTGTGAGGATGCCGTTGACATATGGATTGGGATTGTGTTAAATATGTATTTCAATTTTGGAAATACAGCTATTTTGACTCTACTCATTTTGCATTGCATTTCCAGAAAAAGGTTATCTTTCCACTTTCTGATGTCCTTCTCCCTATTTTTCTTTCTTTCTTTCTCTCTCTCTCTCTCTCTCTCTCTCTCTCTCTCTTTTTTTTTTTTTTTTTTTTTTTTTTTTTTTTTTTTTTTTTTTTTTTTTTTTTTTTTTTTGGTACCAGGGATCAAACACATGACCTTGCACTTGGCAGGCAGATGCTTAAGCTGCTGAGCTATCTCCCCAGCCCCTCCCTCTTCTTTTTCAAAGTACTACAGATTTCATTACAGAGATATTTCACTTCCTTTGTTAATTTCTAATTCTTCTTCATAATATTTTGAATGCTATATTTTCCTAACTTCTTTCTCAGTTTATTATTGGGTATAAAGAAACGCTATTGCTATTGATTTTTGTACATTAGAGTTTTTTTTTGTTGCTGTTGTTGTTGTTTTGTTTTTGTGTACTGGGGCATCTAATTCAGGACTTTATGCTTTCCAGGTAGGCACTAAAGCCACAGATCTATCTCTCCAGCCCTGAGTCTACTAAATTGCTGACTTTGGCTATTCTAGGAGTCTTTCGATGATTTTTTTGAACATCCATGTAAAGGATCATATCACTATGTACAAACAGTGATAGTTTAATTTCTTTATTTCTGTAGGTTTCCCTTTTAATTTTTCTCCTGCCTTGTTGCTCAATTTCCAGTACTATATTGAGTAGGAGTGATGATAGTGAACATCTTTGTCTTATTCCTGATTTTAAAGAAAAAGCTCTTATTTTTTAATCATTCAAGATGATGTCAGGAGTCAGTTTGTCCTTACATGGCTTTTATCATATTGAAGGGAGGTCCTTTTGTACCTATTCTCTTTAGGGTTTTTATCATGAGTGGATATTGGATTTTGTTATTGAGATGATCATGTGATCTTTTGTCCTTATGTTTCATGTAGTGTACTATATTTATTGAATTTTGTGTGTGATGAAAAATGTTTGCAACTTTGGGATAAAGCCTACTTGGTCATAGTGTATGATCTTTGTGATGATTTGTTGCTTTGTTTGCCAGGACCTTGTTGAAGATTTTTGTATCTAATGTTCATTAAAGAAACTGGCTTGTAATTCTCTTATTTTTTTGGTTGGACTTTTTATGGTTTTATTAGCAAATAAATCAAGGTAATATTAGAACCCAAGAATGACTTTGGTAATAGCCCTTCTCTTTCAATTTTATTAAAGAGCAAGAGAAGTATCAACCATAGCTCTTCCCTCAAGCTCTTGTAGAATGTGGCAGTGAATCCACTCAGGTTAGGACTTATTACTGAAGGTATTGATTTATTCCTCTCAGTGTGTTATTTTCCTGTTGCTGACTCTTTGTAACTTCTTTTCCACTTAATGTATTCATTGGCTTCATTAACTCTTTCCAGGATAGACTTGATAATATTTTGGAGTGGTAGTTCCGGTGGTCATGAATTTCTTTAGGTGCTCATTGTCATGGAAATACCTATTTCCAATCAATTTTAAAGATAATTTTGCAAGATACATCAGTTTGGGTTGGAAGATGTTTTATTTTACGGCTTAAAATATCAAGATAGTTTGGCTTTCACAATTCGTGTTGAGAAGCCTACTATAATTCTAATGGGATTATCTATAATTGATTCATTGCTTATCTCTAATAGCTTCTAAGATTCTATCCTTTTGATGGACTTTTGTGATTTTTTGATGGCAATGTACTGTGGTGAGATTCTTTTCTCATCTGGCTACATGGGGTTCTATATGTTCATTTATCTGTATGTTAGATTCATTCCCAGTATTTAGAAATTTTTCTGCTACTACTTCTGTAAAGAGATTTTTTGGTACCATTTTGCTAATTCTTCACTCATTCCAATTTATCTAAGTATTCTTTGCTCACCACCTAGCAGTTGTTGGATCATTTTCAATATTCTTTTGTTGTTTTTAAAGATATTTCTTAATAACTTCCCACTAACATCAGCCCTATCATCTAATAATATCACCCTGAACCACAGAAAAGAGATCTATACTTATAAACACTAAGATAAACTAAATATTGGCATACTATAAATATCTACTAAATGCAAGAACTATAGCTTTAACAGTAGAATTGTATTCAACAATAACACAGTATTAACTAAAGTTTGACAAAACTTAATGGTTATACTAATAAAGATAGAGTGGGCAACTGGATATTGAAAAAAGTAAAAATTGAAAAAAATGGAAAATTAGGATAAATGAGATAAAAAATTTTATTGAGGAAGACAAGAGAATTAATAGTATTAGATAAAAGTAACAGGAAAGAACAAACAGAAAGAAGAAGAATGTGAAAGCAACAGAATAAAAGAAAATAGAAAGAATAAGAGAGTTAAAAGGATAAAAAAGAGAAAAATATTCACCTTCCCAAAAACAAATGAAAGAAAAAAATCTGAGTCAGAAAACAATTTTTTTTTAAAACCTTCTAATTTTTTAAAAAATTTTATTTTTATATCTATTTATTTATGTACTTATTTTTGTCTTTTGAGGCAAGGTCTCACTATGAAGTTCAGGCTGGCCTTGAGTTCACTTTTGTAGCCAGGCTAATCTCGAACTCACATCAATCCTCCTGCCTCAGCCTCCCAAGTGCTGGGATTACAGGAGTGCGCCACCATGCCTAGCTAAAACCTAATTTTGAATCAACATTCTCTTTTGAGAGTCTGCAGTCTTAGAGTTCAGTAGATCATAATTTTCCCCACCTAGGTTTGTAGCCTGAGATTTGGTTGCATCCCCTGATCCAGAGGGCCCTCTATCCATACACTCAAGACTGTGACAACCATCCAAACCAAAGCATGCCCTAGTTTACCCAGATAAGTGGGAAAAGCAATCAGCCATTGGTCTGTTCTGCATGCAGGCAGCATGGTAGGTGTTCAAGCAGTTTGCTGGGCGTAAGGACAGCATCCTCAGATCCAGCCACATCTGCAAGCTGTGCTTGCTTGGCCCAGGCTCTCATGAGAAAGGGTGGAGCTCACACCCTCAGCCTATTTCTCACTGCGTCTATGTCTAGTCCATAACTTCTGCACAGCTGTCTCTCGAGGCTGTTTCTTAGCCAATCACTGTGGGAGAGTAGAACCGTTCTGTGGCTTAGTCTTAAATCACAGTCAAGCCCTTTCCAAAGCAGTGTCTGATGCAACGCTCTGGCAACGCAGTAGGTGTTGCGCTTAGTTTCTTCTCCAGCTCTGACCAGCCGTGAAGGAGTCACTTTTGAAATAAAACCCCAGGCTGTTCCTGTAGTTCACAGCAGCTGTGGGCTACTCTTAGGGCTAGCATGCTGTCCAGAGCCATAATTTCTCACTGGATCTGCTGACCCCCCTCCCTGGCTCATCTTGTCTCCTCTGGCCTTTGTTGTCCAGCTGTCCAGAGCCTCTGCTACCCTATATGGAAGGGAAGCAAAATGCAAAGAAGAGTTGGAGTTAAGAGGTGGCCATGGCCAGAGTGCTGGTCCCTCCAACACAAGGGGCTGGCAGTCACTGGAGCTCTTGCAGGACATAAGGCCATCTGGTCCACAAGGGCACAGGTCCATCCACAACAATAATCATGTTTGGAAGATGAGACTCGAGTACATTTCTAATCTATCTTTAATGCTATATTAACATATCACTATTATAATGGAGAAACATTTTTTTATTTTTTGTGGGACTGGGGTTCAAACTCATGACCTTGCACTTGCCAGGCAGGCACTTGTGCCATGGAGCTATCTCCCCAGCCCCTTGGAAAAACATTTTTCAATAAAGTTATTTATAAACTCAATCTTTAATTAGAGGAAAATCAAAAATGTAAGTGAAATGAAAGACTTCGAGAAGGTTACCAAAGCAGAGAGAATAGTCCTGTCTGGCTTGACATCAGTCTAATAAAATTGTCACCAGTTAATATAAATTCTTTATAGCATAAGGACAGTTTTTTATATATATATAACAAAAACCAGCACTTCTACATTTTTTAAAGAATTTTTATTTTATTTTTCTTGTTTCAGAACTTTTGTTTGCTTATTTATTTTTATGGCCGGCTCAGCTTGCCCTGAGGGAAGGGCTAGCGCAGCATGTGGTGCCAGGATCAAACCGCGGTCCCTGCAGCCACCCAAGCTTTCCTAAGCAGGCACTTTAGATCACTGAGCCATTCTGCAGGGCCCAACACTTCTGCATTTTGACAGGATGGTATCAATGTGTACTTTGTTGTGTCATTCTGATTGAACACCCTGTAGATCCTTCCCTAAAATGACAAAAAAAGAAACAACCTACAGAACAAAAACATTACTTCTTTTTGTGCCTCACACAGCTAGCTTTAGGGTTCAAAACAAATTCTTTGTTCAGAAGATAAAATGCTTGTATAAATAATTTCCTACACTAAACTCAGGTACAAATGTTATTATCCTATTATGGCTAGTAGATGTTCAAAAATTTCATGTAACTGTATGATGACATTCAAAAAGTTTTATACAACTACATAAAGATTTTTGTATGATATTTAAATTTGTCATTTGGACTAGTTTCCAGTCTTACATATCTATATATCTTTTAATCTGAGCAAAAGATTTGATAATAAAAATAAATATCAACCATTGTTAAATTCTTGATTTGAAAATCTATAATATATATATTGTTGTATGCTACTCTGTTTCTCTCTGTTTCTGGTTTTGTTTTTTTTTTTTAATTTTTTTTTTCTTGTTTCAGAACTTTTGTTTGTTTATTTATTTATTTATATTTATGGCCGGCTCAGCCTGCCCTGAGGGTAAGGCTGGCGCAGCATGTGGTGCCAGGGATCGAACCGTGGTCCCTGCAGCCGCCCAAGCTTTCCTAAGCAGGCGCTTTAGACCACTAAGCCATCCTGCCAGGCCCTCTGTTTCTGGTTTTTTGTTCTTGCTTTTGTTTTTACTTTTCGAAATAAAATTGAACAAAAAAATAAACAAATAAATTGTTGGTGCATGCCTATAATCCCAGCTACTAAGAAGGCTGAGGCAGGAGAATCATAAGACAACACCAGTCTCATCAACTTAGTGAGACACTGTTTCAAGTTTTAAAAAATGACAAGGGCTATGGACGTAGCTCAGTGACAAAGTATCCCTGGATTCAAAATCTCAGAGCTGGGGAGGGGGGACTTTGAAGCCATAATAGCAATTTTAACATGGTCCACTTCCTCGGCCTCACTCTCTTCTCCCCACTCCTCCCCCTTAGCGGGCTCTCCACTCCTGCTACACACATTATGGCCACAACACTCTACGTGGAGAGTTCCCTTGTAAGAATAAACATCAGCAAATGCTGGCTTTAAGTGTGAACATGTCCTGCTTTCCATTCAGAAACAAAAGCACTTGAAGTCTCTTTAAGAGGTAACACCTGTAAATCCTGTGCTTGAGGTTGGATTTGCTTTGTGCAATACTGGTCCTCCTCTTATTTTGCAAGTGGTATTTTATGTTGCTTTTTAATTTTTGCTTGTTGGTAATTTCCTAAGTGTTGCAGAAAAATCTAGTTGTAATTTGGCCTCTCTGGTCTAATGCATTTATAAAATTCATTAACTACAAGGGAGAGATAAAGATAGCAAAACTAAGAATGAAAGAGAGATTTAATATTTTTCTTAAAAGTATTAAAATTGATGAAAAGATATTAAATAAGAAAGCTCAGTGTCTCAGTTACTCTTCTCATTGCTAGGACAAATATGTGACACAAATGGAAGGAAGGAACAGTTTATTTAGCTCACAGTTAGTGGAGGCTTCAGTCTATACTCATCTGGCTCCACAGTAGAGCAGCATATGACAGAAAACAACCGTTCATGGTGGTAGCAAAGAGCACAAGAACAAAATGGAGGAGTAGCAGCAACAACGGCAACAGAGAGAAGTCTGTCTCTCTGTCTCTCTGTCTCTCTGTCTCTCTGTCTCTCTTATATTGCACTCAGGCACTTGCCTCAGGCTGATATAGCAGTCATACTCATAATCCCAGCAGGACACAGATCTCAGCTTTGGATCACCCATAATTCCAGTGGATGATGAGTCAATCACAACTCTAGAAGCCTGCCTCATGACTGCATGAGGCTTTAGGGGACACCTAGACACAAACCATAACATGCAGTAAAGAAGGGACAGAGCTAATAATCAATTATAAAGACAGCTCATCACTGACTTGACAGAATACATGGCACTGAACCCACTTCATATCTTCACCTTCTGTCTTGATTACTCTTCTCATTGTTGAACAAAATCCCTGACATTCACAGGTTAAAGAGGGGAAAGGTCTCTGTTGGCTGACGGTTTGCAGGAGTTTCAGTTCATAGTTACCTGGCTTCAGGCAGAGCAGCACGGCAGAGAGGCATCACAGGGAGAAACAATGCAAACAGAAAACGGGGACCAAAGATGGATGAAACAAGCATCTGGTGGCAAAATCACATACTTCAATCTACCTATAACAGTAATTACACTAAATACAAATGGCCGTAACTCTACAATCAAAAGACTAAGACTGTCAGACTTCAAGAAAAAAAGAACAAGAGCCCAGTGTGCATTCTTTATAAGAGAAGTGTTTCATTTATTTATTTAGCAGTACCAGGGATTGAATTCAGGACCTTGTGCTTGCCAGGCAAGTGCTTATTCTACTGAGCTATCTCCCCAGCACAGAGAAGTATTTTAAACACAAAGATAAGCTGAAAGTAAACAAGACAAAATGATATTCCATGCACATGATATGCATAACATTGTGCAGTAGCTGTATTAACAATAGGCAAAATGCAAATACATTATAAATACATGTACCTAACAATAGAACTTCACAGCACATGAAATAGGATCAGACAGAATAAAAGAAAGAAATAGGGCTGGAGATATAGCTTGGTGGTATAAGTGCCTAAAAACTAAATTAAAATTCAAAAAGAAAGAAATAGACAATTCTAAAACTAAGAATTTTTACTAGTATCTGATAACAATAAAAGGAAAAATAAAGATATAATCTGATAATAACAACCATTCTAATTTAAAGTTGGACACCACTAAATAGTTTTCAAATTAATATACTGAGAATGGAATGAAGCGATCTAAAATACTCAGTTAAGGATGGCAATGGGCAACACTAAAGTGATGCTTGGAATACCTGTCATTCTTGTCTTTTAGATTTGTGCTGCTTCTAATGTAACTTCAGTTACTGCTATACTCTCTCAAATAAATGATTGGTTTACAAAATAAAAACAAAATAAAAAAATAAAATGTTCAGTTAGAACCACAAAAAGAAGAAAAAGTACAAAGAAAAAGTAGGAATCTCCCTGAGGGCCAGGGAGATAGCTGGGTGGCTCTAGCCCTTGTACTGCATGCCATGCCAGTCCTGCCCCAGGCATGCCAAGCCACCACCTAAGCTAGGCATGGTGGTGCATGCCTGTAATCTCAGTGCTGGGAGGCTGAGATGGGAAGATCACTACATGTCTGAGCTGCACAGCAAAGCCCTGTGTCAAATAATAATAAATAAAATAAAAGATTTTTTTAAAGTAGGAATAAAGACAAATGACAATAAATAAAACATATTAACAACATTTTTTTTAGTATTAATCTAATTACATCCTTTTCCCATCTTGCAAGATGGTCGGTGAAAAAACTAAGAAGCCAGACTTTAAAGAGAAGAAACCTGAAGCCAAGAAGGCTGCTGCCAGTGGTGCTAATGAAAAGGATAAGGTGAAGGCCAAAAAGTCTGAGAACAGGCAGTCCCACTGCAGCCAAAATCCTGTCCTGGTTAGAGGAATTGCTAGATACTCCTGATCTGCTATGTATTCCAGAAAGGCTTTATGTAACAGAAAGTACACCTGAGCTTAACATCACTATCTTTCTGAATATCAAATGCCTTAAGCATAACATGAAACAGGTATTTTCTACCAATCATTGATATTCTAAACTTTAAATCCCTATAGAATGTAAAAAATGGGCTATGGAGATAGCTCAGTAGAGTAAGCACATTTTTACACAGAGATGTAGGAACTTAACCACTTATAAAATCATAGCAGTACACTCCTATGACATTTTTTTCTTGTCTCTTATTCTCTTTTATTCTTTTTAAAAAAACAAACAAACATTTACTTGAGTGGGCTGGGGATACAGCTGAGCAGCATAAGTCCCCGCCTGGCAAACATTTACTTGAGAGAGAGTTTAGCAATAACTGATATGACATTAGAAGCAGTACACATTTAGACCAGAGTAATAGGTATTCCTACCATGGTGTTAGTATTACACCTTGCTGTCCTCAGTGAAGTTGCCTGCTTCACAGATACCAGCATATATAGTTAGTTTGGGTGAGAATTCTACCAATTAACTGCTAGTTTCAAAAACCTGTTGGAGATTCTAGGACCATTGTTTTAACCATCTTGTGTATATAAATATCATTAAGCTTCTCTTCTGGAGGTTTAAAAACTTAAGTTTGCAGACCAAAATATTAGAGAAAAAGAAGGGCTACAAGGGTAGCCAATATTTTGACCCTAGCCCTTCAAGGTCAGTGAGGACTCAGGACATAAGAGAACCTGTACTGTTGCAACCTATAACTCAGTAGTGCTCCAAATTTCCTGTTCAAGGAGATTATGGGGCCACAGAGGAAAGGGATCAATGATGTATAGTGTGCCTAAGGAGAGTCATCTAGAGAAAAAACATTCTCGCAGGTTTTCACAGAGAACAAATTGGCCAGGCAATGGCCATGACTCATGCAGATGGCTGACACTGACAAAAGATCTACAAACTGCTGTACATGGTCTCAAGGTAAATCCTGAGGGGATTTGACTGACCTTGTCAAATACTAAAGTTACATTTTTTGTCATATATAGGCCTTGCTTTATCTTGGTCTTAACTATCCAGCAGAAAACTCTAACCATGAAGTATAAAAAGGAAAGCCATATTAATATGTTGAGCTGTAAAAAGCTCAAGCCAACAGCCTCCGATATTGCCCGTTGTACTGTTGACCTATATGGACTGTTGGACTATATATACAGCTACTTTCTCTTTGTTCAATGAGAAGAAAGATTTGTACTAAGTGCTTAGACAAGATACCATGACTGCATCTTGAACTCTGAACAACTACTATGAAGACAATAATATGAAATGTATTAATAATTGTACTTGTCCTACTAACCTGTTGTGAAACTGTCTCATTGCTATTTCTTTCTCATTATTACTAATAAAAAGAGCATTATATAATTTATATATTTTTAAGAATTTTTTTATTTTATTTATTATTTTTTTCTTGTTTCAGAACCTCTGTTTGTTTATTCACTCACTTTTATGGCTAGCTCAGCCCGCACCCTGAGAGCAGGGCTGGTGCAGCATGTGGTGCCGGGGATTGCACCACAGTCCCTGAAGCCACCCAAGCTTCCCCAAGTAGGTGCTTTAGACCACTGAGCCATCCCACCGGGCCCATATTTCTAGAATATACTTAGCAACTTACTACATAAAATAAAAATTGTTTAGAAGAAAATATTAAAAAAAAAAAAAAAAAAAAGTACACAGCTCCTAAATCAAAGGTTGAGAAGAAAAAGGAGAAAGTTCTTGCTACCATCACAAAACCAGTCAGAGGGGAAAAGAACAGAGGCACCTGGGTAGTGAAGCTTCAAAAAATGCCTAGATATTGCCCTACTGAAGTTGTGCCCCAAAAGCTCTTGAGCCATGGCAAGAAAACCTTCATTTAACATGTGAGGAAACTTCAAGCTAGCATCATTCCTGGCACTATCTTGATCATCCTCAAGGGGCATCACACAGGCAAGAGAGGGGTCTTCCTGAAGCAGCTGGCCAGTGGCTTGCTACTTGGGACTGGGCCTCTTAGCTTTAATTGTGTTCCTCTATGAAAAACACACCAGAAATTTGTCATTGCCACCTCTACAAACATTGATACCAGCAAAGTAAAAATCCTCAAGCACCTCACTGATGCTTACTTCAAGAAGAAGGGGCCAGTGAGATGGCTCAGCAGTATAAAGCACCTGCTTACGTAAGTTTAAGCTGCAGGGACCACAGTTCGATACCCAGCACCACATGCTGTGCCAGCTCCACCCCCATGGCAAGCTGAGCTGGCCATAAGATAAATAATTTTTTAAAAAAGAGAGAGAGATCCAGTGCTAATGAAATGGCTCAGCAGACTAAGTGCCTACTTTGGCAAGCACAGGGACCAGGATTCCATCCCTGGTCCT